>JAFBJQ010000416.1:284172-327623 GCA_016785345.1 Trinectes maculatus
TACACACACACACACATATATATACATATATATACATTTTATCTGGTTCAGGCTGATCATCTTCAGTATTGATTAGGCTGTTGACTGATCATTTTAGTTCATTCGTGTTTTGCGAATCTGTTAAATGTCAGTCACGCTCTGCGAGAGTTGAAGTGTTGACAACCTTGAAATTGTTTTTTTGTGCGCTCAGCAGTCCAGAACCAAAACAAGGATTTTGTTTCAAGAAAAATTAATCAACAAACAGTAGCAACTCCACTCATTTGACAGCCTGGAAAGTGATGTCAAATTTCCTGTCAATTGAGTAATCCATTTCTGGATCGAGCACACAATTTAAGGACCTGTGTCTATGAAGCGGGGTGATTTATCTGCATGAATGAAATATTATATTCATAATTAGGTGTTCATGAGCGTGTAATCACCTCAGAATGAGCCATTTCTATCCACATCAGGAGCTGGTCAGGACAGAAAAGCCCTGGCATTACAAAAGGCCTTAAGTGGGTTTTCGTTACCTGATGTTTTCGGAAAGTGGGTATGAAAGGCCTCATTTTATTTCCGTTGTTTACCGCTCTGAAAAAAAAGTTGATAGAAAAAGCTTTTGCTTCATTATCTCCGCGTGGTTTCCCCGCTTCAGCGTTTGTAATGGAGCAACCTATCGTTTCAATCACTACTGCCCAAAATGGACAGAAGGAAGCAGCAATAAGCTTCCTGATTCCCTGCACTCTCCTGCTTTCTCCCTCTCCCCTATGAACATAGACGCTTTATCCATCACAGATTATTAACTGCACTTCACTAACAGATAATATAAGAGCGACAAGCCCTCCAATTGACGTGGAGTTCATCAGATTATACCAATTACAGATGACAATATCGATATAACCATCAACCGGCATATCAATATTGCCATTTAGCCACCTGGGTTTGACATTCAAAGTGAGACTGCATGACCTGGCTCTCCAGGCACTCGGGGGCACATTTATATCCTCAAAACGGAAGGTCATCGCGGGGGTTTCTCAGTAACCTCTCAATCTCTGCAAATAGATCGTAACCCACTCCGTCAGAGGTAGAGATATTGAAGGGTCTGCAAATTAAAATGAAATATATTCAGTGAAATGGCAGGGAGGCGAGGAGAAATTAAGGATAGCATTAAGTCTTAGGTGTGGTGAATGCCAGTGCTGATGGGGGGGTATGGATATATGGATATGTATGGATATTGACACAACATTAAATGAAACAGTTTTTAGCGTTGTGGCTGAGCAGTACATTTTTCAGTGGATGTGAAATTCTTCTCTTATTAGAATTCAAAGAGTCGAACTGAAGCTGTGAAGTAAATAAATACATAAAAAATACATATGGATATCCATGCTTCTGTGGATGCACGCATCTGACTCAGTGTTGTGTACCTTTTGGTGTGTGTGTGTGTGTGTGTGTGTGTGTGTGTGTGTGTGGAAAGGCCTGTGGATGCTGCTGCAGTGCTTTATGAGGCTTTATGAGAATAAATGGTCCCTGTCTGACTTCAATTACAGCAGTGAATATGCAAAGGTGCCTCGTTCATTAGTTTGCTTTTGCGCTGTGAGCGGGCGAAGTGGATTCGGCGTGTTTGGTATCTGACTGTTGTCCTAAGTAGCAGGGATTATTCTAATGCTCTGTCACTTGCAAGGTCTAATTTCTTTTTTTCCCCCCATGTTCCCTGATATCCATTACAAAGGATACACTAATAGACCGCCGCATCGCCAGTTGAGTATGATTCCTAACCTGTCTCGCAATATAACCGTCGTCTTTGGGTCTGTTTGTGTGTAAGCGTCTGCCGTGGTAAGAGAAGCAAATTGGATTTGTACATGCATATGTGAGCACTTGGCCGTGACGATTACGTGTCTTCCTCACGTTTAGCAGGTTGGTTGTACTTCGTTTGTGGCTGTGACGGTCTGGACAGGGTTTCAGTTACTATACGAGTTGGGATATTCCATCATAAGTGATGCTGAAGTTATCAAATAGCAGCTGCTAGGTCAACATTAGCCAGTACTGTAATTAAACTTCTGCAGAAAATATAATGCTTGACTATAATAGTTATATAGCAGTTGCATGGTTCACTCCGACCCAACATTAACACCATGGGAAACCTCCAGAACAATGACATGCAGCTACTGCACCACATGCTGATTCACCGTCCTTCAGCTTATGAATATGAAATCCATGTTTGCGGCCAACCACTCACAGCAGGTGATGCAAATTGAATATATGCATATTGGATTGTCCATTGCAGTGTGATGTAATGTAAAGTTTAAAAAGGGTGAAAAAGAGATTCATATACAGTATATATATATATATTTTTGCAGTGAACCATCTGGTGCTGTGTGAAAAGTAAATTCAAATCCCAGGGAAACTTTGTACCACCCCCCCTGAAAAAGTTCTGTAAAATGCTATGATTGCTTGGTTCGCTGGGCCTGAAATGGTTCATGATTTTCCTGTGAGCTCCGGGTATTCAGGTGTGGCGGGTTTGGGTGAGCTTTTTTTTTTTTTATTGAAACTAGGCTCAGTTTGCGTTTCTGGTTTTGAGGAGGCTTTAGCCTGAAGGAGGAGAAAGAGTGAAAATAAGCTGTGACCTGAGTAAGACGTGTCATAGAAAGGTTTGCAACAGTGGTCAGCTCAAATGTGGATATTTAAGCCATTGACAGATGAAACTAATATTTTCTTATGAGAATATGATATGAGAATGGACAGATGAGGAAAATGGAATGTGTGGAAAAGTCTCTGCTAAAAATATCATGTGATTTCAATCTTCATGTAAAGACCATCAATAATAATAATAATAACAATAATAATAACAACAACAACAACAATAATAATAATAATAATAATAATAATAATAATAATAACAACAACAATGATACATGATAATATATGATAATATGACACATGGAGGTATTGGCAAGATATTTATAATATGTGAGTTACGTCATCACATTCTGTCCCATCAGCCTCTTGGAAGTGGTGAAAATCATTAATGTGGAACAGCTGACACTCTGAGGACACTGGTTTTTACAAGGTGACAAAGAGCACACCACCCTCCAAACCCCCAGCATCATCATTAATGTTGCTCCTACATGTGCATGTGTTTGGGCACGTCTCAACGGGCCCGCCGTGCCCAAACAGTTAGGACACTCTGATGCGCTGTCAGATGAGAAACGAAGCAGGAGAGTATGACGGAGTGGTTGTATTTCTCGGGGTATGAGCACAATCATCTGAGCGCCGGTGCTCCACCAGCCTGATTTACCTGGGAGAGAGAGAGAGAGCCAGACTTGCAGTGGTTTCTGTGTGACTGACTCTGCAGTGGACACTTATTGTTTGATGAAGGTAAAATGAACTGTTCTGTGAGCTCCTCTATCGGCCTGCTCTTTTTTTCCTCACAGCTCCGTGTCTGCGCTTTCTCTCTTTCGTCCGCAGCTTTAATACTCATTGACCTGCCGGTTATTGCTCACTGCCACTCATCTCTGTCACAGCAGCACTATTAGAGAGGACGAGAGAATCTGACTGCACAGCGTTTTTCTGCCACCACCACCACCACACACAATCACATAATGGTTCCATGCAGCCTCCACACCAGGTGCATGGAATGGCAATCTGTTACTCTTAACATGTGTTAAAGTGCATCTCCGTTAAAGCTAATTGTCATTATGACAATTAGACAGGAGTCTCGAGGGAAAATGTATTGGCTAATGCAAAACACATTCATGACATCCAGACATTTAGTTTTACAATACAACGTGCTACTAACATAACTGTAGTGCAATTTGTGTATTTCTTTGTGGCTATTAACAATAAAATAATTAAAATATATATATTTTTTAAAAATCTAAATGACATTTATTTCCTTACACACCTGTGTTGTTATGACCAGATGTAACAGGCTACACAGCTGCCTGTCACACTCCATCTCCCAGATCTATTTGTTGTACACCACTGTGACCTTGAACAGCAGTCACCGTAAATCATAACTTCAAGTGTGCTAATATGTAGAGGCTCAGGGAATAGAAGTGCCAACATACAGTCTGGTAGAGCGAAGAAACATCGAACTCGTCGTGTTTATTGTAATATACCAGGTGTGCTGCATGAGGCAAATGTATCTATTGGCACAACTGATACAGACATGCTGATACAGTTGGGTTATGTAAAATTAGAATATATTTATGATACACACATATACACGGTGAACGCAGTCATGATTCAAGAAAACGAACCATTTTGTCGTCACAGGTCTCACGCTGTACTTTGAGATGATATAAATAGCATGACAGTGGCCCAGATTTGGCCTAAATGCTTCTAACTGGAGCTGGTCCTTATTCCAAATCGGCCCATGTCCATATCCCTGAATATTAATCACGTCTGGCAGCCATCCTGTACGTGAGCCAAAGGCGGCTTCTATTTGGCCTTTCAGGGTCAGTACACAGCCAAGTGTGCTGCCAGTCAGCTGGAGTCGTCCACATTGCCAACTTGTGAGAGTGGGCTGGCACAGCTGCTTAATGCTCATACAGGGCTGACCAACAAAGTTTAAAGTCTGTTTGCAGGTTTAAGGTTTCTCCTGTAACGTCCAATAAAAGACGGCTGCAGGTAAATAACAAGGAAGTGCAGTTGTTTCTGTTAATGTTTGCTGTGTGACATTGGGCTTGGATGGCTTAGATGAGCTTTGTTAAGATAAGTTGGAGATGTTTTCCTGAATGGATCAGTTTGATTGATCCAAACTTGACCTTTGTCCTTGAAAAACCAAAAAGAGAGGAACTTAGCCACCGGGGGGTGCATCATATCTGACAGATTTCAGCTCAGCTAAAGCCCGACCTCATCTTCTCCCTCGCTTACTAATGTATGAGGAAAAATGATTTATTCATTTCTACAAAGCTCTTCCCAGGCATCAACTGTTCCAAACGATTCTCTCCATAATTTGCCACATTTGTTAATGAAACCGATTTTGGAACCAGGGACACAATAAGGTGCTGTGTCGTCTTTGGAGAATTCAATCAATTACAATTTCAAATATGTCATTTGCACATACTCGTTTTGATTTTCATCTCCTCAGAACTCGCCGTCTCGGTGATAAGTATGTGTCTCTGCGTGTGTGTGTGTGTGTGTGTCTCTGCGTGTGTGTGTGTGTGGTCCTGCCAAGCAATGGAGAAATCATAGAGAGGACAGCAGCGCTGCAGCGCATTAGAGTAATCAGAGGGAAATTATCGCCCTTAAGTAGCATTTGGACATCTGCAAGGGTTGCACTCTTAATGTCGGTGCAGCACATGTGTATGCACACTCATCACACACGCACACCACACACACACACAGTGGAGAGAGCAGCATGCTCAGGTACCTGACAGTGAACAGATGGACTCTGTACGAGCTGTTTCAAACATCCCTCTCTACTCTTAAAAGAGTAAACATAGAAACCTAAAAGCTGGCGCCCCCTCAGGCCCGTCTTTCTCATAAGCACACGATTAAAAGCCTTTTTTGTATAATAAAAGAAAACCTAAGGTTAGATGTTTATGAGCTTGATTAGAGGCGCAGTCAGTCGCAATCTCCCATCTCACCATTCCTTGCATGCAAGTGAAAGAAATGAGCATTAAAATAAATGTGTGTGTGTGTGTGTGTGTGTGTACTGTGAGAAATATATCCAGGCCTACTGATGCTTTAAACTGCACATGTGGCTGGGTCTCATTGTGGGATGTTGTTGTGTATAGTTTTGCATATGATATGCGCTGCGCTCTCAAATTCATTAACTTTCAACTGTTGTTTACTGCTTTTCACCAACTAGTAAGTCATGTAAACAGAGTAGTTAATGTTCCGTTCACTGCTTTTGTGATTCGGTGAATAAGTGGCTGAAGCGGAAATTGTCAGCCTGCAGTTTTTGCTTTTGTTGTTTGCTCAAATATTTTGTTTCAACTATGAAGTAAATTATCCTTTCTGCACAGTGCTTATCCAAACCAAACCTGTTGTTAGGTGCTGATGGCTTGGGCCTGTGTTTATCGAGCATGTAACTTCTCTTCGAGCATCATGAAGCCAACAAACCAGATGAATGGAGGTGCATATCTGAGTTTAGAAATCTGCATGGTTTGTGTGAGGATGGTTATTTACTAAACTTTTAACAATGGAGAAAATGAATATTTGCCTCTAACCTAACTGACTGACTGAAATTACATCACAAAGATTCTTGAATACATTTTTATTTTTGAATAAATGAATGAATAAATAAATGAATGAAGGAATAAATAAATAAATACTAGATATCCTCTTGTGAGTAGAACATCAAATAGAAAACAATACACATAAAATTGTCTATAATGGTCAGTGTGCACAACAGCGACACAACAATATAACACATATAAATACCTCACCTGCAAGGGTTACAACATACAAACAAAACATAAGAAGACATCAATCATGTCACTGTAAATGATACTGTTGTAGGACTGCAGTGCTGCTTTGTTGCACCCTCGCAGGGGGAATTGGTTGTGCCAGGTTTTTATTTTTGGTGCATGTCCACCTCATCCATGGCCTCCTATTTTTGACAACAGTCGTACGTGACTTGCAACACAATGGACTCTCAGAACTGGGTGGCTGTCAGGTCTGGTTTGTGCAGTGGTTCCTAAGTGAAAAGAAAAGGGAAAGAGAGAATGCAAAGGATAGTGTGTGTGTGTGTGTGTGTGTGTGTGTGTGTGTGTGTGTGTGTGTGTGTGTGTGTGTGTGTGTGTGTGTGTGTGTGTGTGTGTGTGTGTGCGTGCGTGCTATCAAACAGTCATATAGTGGCAGGTTGTGTCTGTAGTCAGCCTGACGCGTGTGTGTCGCGTGGTCCCTCTGTCTGTCCCCTTCTACCCCGCTTCTCATTTCACAGGTGGACAAACACATTAGCTTCAGCCCTAATCCATCACCATGGTTCCCAGCTCATGTGTGCGACATTCACCCCACCAGGCGCACACATGCACCCACCTACATTAACGTAGCCACACACATACACACGTGCATGAATCAAATGTTTATCAGCAATTGATGGTGCATTTAACAACTGTCTTACATGTTATCCCAGCCTCACACACATACCTGCTGTTGCACACTGCACTTATAGATTACTCCATGTCACTGGTAGCTTCCATTTAAGTGCAGGGCATCAGCCTGAGGTGAAATGTTCCATTTCGGCATGCATGTGGTTTGTCATCTCTGAAAAGCAGCTCAGCAGCACTGCTGCTATCAAGGGTGCTGCATTGTTGTGAGGGGATGTCAACAGGAGAGAGGAATGAGGAAGAAAGGCGATGGAGGAGGGAGTGACAGGACATGAATTGTGCTCATGTGGGTTTTGTTGCTGTTGATTTTCTTGCTGGTTGTCACATCTGTGCATGAGCAGATGTGTGTGTGTGTGTGTGTCTGTGTGGGTGTGCGGACTCTACGTACACATAAATGCAATCTCTGCATGTTTTTCACACTCCATTTGTATTTATGCTGTACTGAGAATCATAAGCTCTATCTATCTGGGGGCCAGTGTCCCATTTTTAGTGTTGATGTGCATTTAACCTCACAATGATGTTATAAACAGTCCCTTAACAAAGTATGAAAAAATCCATCCAGATCTTCTGGCTAACTCTACCATGGGAGCAATTTACAACTTTCTCATCTCAAGGCTATTTGTCTGCATCCACACCACTGGGGTTTCTCTCTCTCTCTCTCTGTGTGTGTGTGTGTGTGTGTGAGCTCCATCCTAAGTTGTTGCATTACAAAAAGGAGGGTAGGACAGAGGAAACACCGCTGCCCCTGACTGTGGCCCACACACTTGGAGCTCCATGCCAACAGTTTCCCTTCACTGGTGCTTAATTAATAAAAGAATGGGGCAAATACTGAGGCAGCAGCAATTAAAATGCTTTTATGGCAAGTTCATTTTATTCACCACAGGTTGTTTTTTGCACTGCAGGGCACAGTCACTCAGGGGAGGGGGGAAATCAGAGCCAAGCTGTGTATCTTTAATGAATCTGATTGTCTTTGGCAGTCTCCTTTGTGCAACACGGCACGAGCAACAAAACGCAGCCGTCGAAATGAATCCCAAATAGTTTGTGTGTCTTGAAGACATAGTCATCCGCCACATCTGTCACAGCCGAGCGAACCTGTGATATCAATTTCCCTTTCTGATGTTTGAACGGCTCAGTTGCGAAGAAACATAAACCACAAGCCCCCCCATAGTCAACTTTCGAACAATACTTTTATTTTCACATGTACTGTTCATACTGTATTTGGCCCTTTTGTCAATCCATTATTATTCATTACAACAGATAAGACATGTAAAATGAAAACTCGTTAAGCAATCAAATTTTGTTTTTAACATACATTTTCATTCAGCAGGACAATAAATTGGATTTTTTCCTTTAGTAATTATTACTCATATGAAATGAAAAAATAGCGTTAATTTATTATAGTCTCGCTTTGTGCATAATTGTACGTTTAATGTCAACTGGACCCATTTTTTATGTGTCTTTTCCTGTCTGGTGGCTCCTGAGTGAAGTCTGCGGCGTCGCCACCTGGCTGAGCCTGCAGGACTGCACTTTGCGGAACTGGAGGAAGAATAGCAATTGTATAGCTGGGGTCAAACTTCATACTTCGATCTGGTAAAATGTCAGCCAGTGCATTTTCAGGAATATCAATACACATGAGTCTAATTGTCTCACTCTGGTGAGCTGGAATGAATAGATCATTTGGGGGGGGTGGGAGGGGGGAATGCATTTGTATTGAATATGAACGGTTGTATTAAGATGATTATGACGTATTGAGGAAAACATCATCACCTTTGAATTCACACCTGAGGTTATTTAGTGTTTAATGTCTGCTGTGACCTACAGAGAAAGGCCAGCAGGGGGGGCAGCAATTAGGTGGGATCAGGCTGCGACTGGCTGTGTGGGCTCTAACTAGTATTATTTTAGCATCTTTGGATGCATTAAGAAAAACATACATACATACACATATACATGCATACATACACACATACATACACACATACATACATACACACATACATACACACATACATCACTTCACATCAGGTTGTTGTGTACTGGGTGTGATGGTCATTCAAAAACTAATAAACTAATAAATTAGGACTATTTTGAGCTGCTCTTTACATTAACTCTATTTGCAGTACTTTCTTGACCTATTTACTGTAGATTGCATATTGGCAGTGCAGGTACTCTGTTCCACAGAGTATGGCCCTGAATGAACTCACATTGATCGGCTTCTGAGAAACCCATTTGTCACCACTTCTTACAGTCCTGTCAGTGGCTAAACAAACTGCTGTCTTTGCACATATACTGTGTATATATCTATTTTTGAGCTCGGGTGTGTGTTCATGCTTGTAAGCGAGCGAAACCTGAGTCGAAGGAGTAAGCACCTGCTTTAGCGCCATAATGGTTTGTTCGATACAGAAAAACCCTTGGAATCACTTGTGCTGGTGTCTGTCAGGCCTTGTAGCTGTGGGTAACAGTTCGCTCTCTGGATCACGTATGGACGCCGTGACCTCGCAGGGATCCATATCCAGCTCAGGTCTGCTGATCAACAGTGTCTCTTTTTCGTCTTCCAATCTGCCGGCGCGCTCAGCTCTGCCGCCATTCACACATTGTAGACATCATGTCACTGCGGCTGGACTTTATCCAGCCTGATAAGCAGAACAGCAGCTGAAGAGCAGACATCTGGATGCCTGCCTCCCGTTTCACAGTGAACAGGATTAAACCCTTTGCCTGGAAACAAAATTGCTTCACTCTGTTCAACAGAGTC
Organism: Trinectes maculatus; assembly: GCA_016785345.1. Classification (NCBI taxonomy): domain Eukaryota; kingdom Metazoa; phylum Chordata; class Actinopteri; order Pleuronectiformes; family Achiridae; genus Trinectes; species Trinectes maculatus. Next base: position 293,956 of record JAFBJQ010000416.1, read on the forward strand.
GAAGCAAAGAAAAGACTGTGAAAGACGCTTGTCATTATCCGTCTTAAAAGCTCGCACCGGCTTTGTGATGATTTTTGACTTTCTGTATTGGCCTGCGATCATTTCAGCTTCTCAAACAGCGCTGGCTCCATCGGGTGTCTCAGACAGACGCTGGAAGCTCACAGTCATGTGAAACATGGCCTCCAGTCTCTGTGAGGGCAACCATTCCCCTTTTGTTACCGCTACATCGACCTCTTTGTTTTAAAGACGCTGAAAAAGACAGAGAGAAATACCTAGACCGCTAATATGAAATGGGTTTTGTGCGTAAAGCATCGTCATGGAAGCTCAGAAAACATCATCCTCAGCTGGAGGAAACATCATTGGTCAAATGGCCTTCTCTGCCAGTGCATTGAGTGCAGTGGGCTTTGTAAGCTGTGCAGAGTTAAATGGAATAAAAAGAATAATGATGGCGTTTGAATGAAATGTAACTATTTCATATATCTGACACTCGGAGTGAGGATTGGCACAAAATATAAAAATGTTGCCCATCTGTGTTTCCAGCTGTTTCAGGAGTGGGAATTGACGATGATGTCACAACCTCTGGGTACCAATATGAACAAGCCTAATCCAGATGTGTGGTCTCACAGTGAACTGCTGCGCTTTTAAAAACACAGACACAAAGAACTGTGTGAATTTGTGACAAAGCTGTGGATAAAAACAAAATGGTGGTCAAGGACTGAACGGAGGCAGCTGATTGAGTGAGAGCCCAGACCTGTGTTCACTTGGTTGTTACTTCGAGGTAACATTTTACTGCAGTCCATTTTCAGTTGGCTGGAAGCTGGAGCCTGGCTGATGTCTGCCTGCTGCTCATTTTCACCCGCATATATGTTGCTGGAGACACTTGGCTGCCTAAGTGCTCCAAATGGATGCTGCCTCCCGCTGCCAGGGTCCCTCTCTCTTTATTTGTCAGCCCTCCCCTCCCTATCTTCAGATACCACTCGTTCATGTGGCATTTTGTACGTAGTGGAATAAAAATCAGGCTGATTTCTCTGTAACGCATATGAATGATGGTCCCTCACAGATCACCCACATGACCTTTAAACTCTATAACACCAAATGGATTTTCATAATCGGGCAGGGTGGTAAAATACATTTGTGAGGAGATGAACTGGGCTCAAGCTGAAGGCCATCCTGTGGTCACAGCGCATCTGTGCATATCTATGGCCGCTGGACTCGCACTCATTCGGAGAGTGGGGTCGAAAGTGGGAGGAGATGAGCTGGAGAAATGAAAGGAGGAGAGGATCTAGAGGTTGAACAGCATGCTGGTGTTTTTACTTTGTGCCTGTGCTGCTCTGTGATGGACAGGCAGCTGCTGCCAAGGCACGCTTCCAGTTCAGCAAACATCTGGGCTTCCCAGACCTCCCTCGCCTGCTAAATGTGTGCTAAAAGAGTGCAACACGCTGCATAATAACACAGCCAAAGGTGAGGGATGGAAATATGGAGGAGGAGAAAGTGGCCGTTGTGGAGAAAAGGAGCAGCTTTGATTGTTTTTTATATGATCAGCGGAGGAATTCAACAAAATATGCAAAAACTCGACCACATACTGATTTAGTTTATTGCCGTTCTGCAGAGTAAATGTACAGAGGGAGGATAATTACTCGAAAGTATTTGTGGAAACTGCAAGCATATACCCGCATAAACTTAACAATTTTAATCTCAGCATGATGGTATGCAAATCAGCCCGCGACTGATGGCTGCAATGAGACGAGGCTCTCTGCTCTGACTAGATAATTAAATTGTCCTGTTTTCCAGCTCCATAACATGGAGCTCAGTGAAAACAATGAGCCGCAGTAAAATATAACCCATTAAAATCTGCCCGTTTGCAGTTTTGACCTCTGGGAGAGGATTAATAGCACCTTTTTACTTCTTGGTATAGATTATCAGACTATCAGGCATGGGTGGAAACTGCGAAATAAATCTTCAAGGCATAATAATACAAACAGTATAATGTGTTATTTTTCTGTCGGCTGGTCATAAGTTCGAGGCTGAATTGTTTGCTTTTGTCAGAAGCTTAAATATAGTGTTGGCAGAGATACCACACACTTTACTCTGAGTCCATAATCCGTCAGTGTTAAGACGCTGTCTCTTGGAGGGCCATTGGTTTGCCTCCCAGAGCCCCAGAGCATGGAGCCGCTGAGCTCCTCGCACCACCACCCCCCGGGCGTTGCAGACCGATAGGTGGCGAGACTGAGCCGCCCCGTCCTTCCCATGGAGCCCAGGTTTTCAATAGAAGGATGGGGGACGGGGTGGAGCCGGCGGGAGCCCCCCGTTTGCCAGGCCAACCTCAGAGGCCTCCGAGGTGGCCATCTCTGCCCGCCCCCATCAACCTGGCCGGCTGCAGGGTCTCCCCACCCGGCCATGGTGAAAATGTTTCGCCGTCGTAACATTTTGTTTTTTTGTGATACTCAACTGAACTTCACAGGAGAAACACTGAGCCTTTTGTTTTTCAAGAGGTGTTACATAGTTACATAGTCAGAGTTATTATGAGTTCATCCACATAAGATAAATAAGATCAGATCAACAAATAAAGAGCACAACATGTGGTAGGAGTGAGTTAAAGTGCAGTTGAATAATTTCTTGCAGCAAATTCACAGTGTCAGTTTGCTACCTTGCACCTCTGTTTGGCATCTATTACTGTTTACATAAGTGCTTGTGCAGGTGAAATAACACTAATTGGGTTGCGTTTTTGCTTTTTCATGTTTTCCAACACAATATTTTATTTCATGTCTACATTAGAATATTGCTTACTGGCTGTGGGGGCCAACAGCTGCTGGCATCTCTGCTTTACTAAACATTAGACCAAAGCCTGAAACGGACCTGAGGATGAATGATGAGGCATCTTTTTCTGCTTAGTGCAGGAAAATATTTTTGGTTTCAGATACACACATATGTCAATATTTTTTTAATATACCCTTCTAGTTTCTTAATCAGTGAAAGTATATTTCCACTAATTGCTTTTGAAATTAAATTTAGCATATGGTTTGTTTGGCTTCATATGTAGCCAGATTTAATTAAAGGCCCAATAACTTCAGTGTTTTCATTTTTCTATATGAGCGATGTTAAAATACATGATGATGATTGTGATGATCACAGCTGGTGATTGCCAAGTTCAAAAGCTACAACAAATCCTCACATTCATTAGTGCTGACACCTGAAACTTTTTATGTAGGCGTTTAGGTCATAAATAAATGCAAAGACGACTTAACGACGAGGTAACACAGCGCCAGGGTGTTAAACAATTTCTGTGCATTTATCAAGGAGATAGGAATCTTGACCAAACAGGAAGTTAAAGTTGTGACCTCAATATTCTTTTTGGTTACAGGCATTAACTTCTCCACTGGCCTCATAACAACTACCTCCAGCTGCTATAGACTATATTTCTACCTACTGTCAGTTCTTGGCACCAATATCTTCTATTTGCTGGAAGTATTTCAATTAAATATCCCTCCATAATCTTTTAAGCTTTTTGTTTTTCCATCTTACAAAATCTGCTACTGGGATATTGTTATGAGATGAGGCTGTTTCTTCATTTCGTGATATCTCACACCATCTTTAGGAAAAAAGAAAAGCGGAGAAGATGTTCACTGAGTTATCAGAGTTAGAGTCGGTGTTTGAAAGGTTTTTGTGGTATGAGGGAGAAAAGTCCTTCAGAAGACCGATGTTCTTGTTTGTCCATTGCTCTCGCAACCAGGTCTATACCATTGAGCTGCAGGTCATATTTTCTGCTTTATCATATAAGAAGAAAACACCTTTTCCTTATCTTTTTCCACCCTCCACTCGTCTGCTGGAAAACAGGGATGTGCACAATTAGCAGCCCTCACAGCCTTCCTCTTAGCAAACTGAGAGATGGATCAATGAGGACACAGAGATCACAGGAGGAGAAGGGTTCAGGGTGTCACTCTGCTCAGATATGGATCAGCTTTAACTTGGCATGTACCAAATAAATGCCAGAGGGGGTATCGGAATGTAGAAACCCTGCAATGAATCAATCTCAGCCCAGCATGCCTGCTGCAATCAGGACAAGGTGGAGGGGTTAGAAATCGATTGGCTTAGATTATTAGAGTGGAAAGATTTCTATGTGTGTTATTTTATTTTTTCTCCCACTTGTTCCACACAGACGTGGAGACTTACAGTGTCGAACAGAAAGTGCAGCAGGTAAATAGAGCTGTGTCAAAACGGCGAGTGCAGGTTGGGCGCAAAGTCAACATGGGTCCAGATAGGAAAGGAGAAAGCCATTAGAGATAGGAGCCTCGGTCAGGCAGGTGCAAGGCTACTCATCCAGAGCCTGCTTATCATACCATGAGTACACACACACACTCAGAAAAGCACACTGACACTCATGTGAAAATACGATCGTAAGTTACACAGGTTATTTTAGCAACTTGCCATTTTTACGCTCATTATATTTCAATATTTGAAGCAACACAGACGACATTATTTTGTTATCTGTGTCTCAAAATGTTCTTGTTTTCTGACCTGCCAGTTTCAACCTGATTGCTAACTGAAATGCTGATTTATTTCTCTTGCTTTGCTGTTCCCTGCAGTTGCACCCGCCAGCGACCAATGCACATGCAACTCCGAGCAGACATTTGGGAACCTTAATATCAACATGCACCAAAAGGTGTTGCCGACTCATTTGGGAATGAAATCTTAAGAATTATAACTTATTATAAATAATGTTTTCTTGAGCAGTGCACAAGAGCCTGCCCCCCGCTGACCAATTGATCTTTGTTGACGTTTATCGATGTGGTCCAAAGCCCATCCATAAGCCGTTCTCTAAGATAGAGTCGCCTTGGATGGCGCGGTTGCTTGTGGGGCGGTGGTTGAGGGGGGGTGATAAGCCAGTGTTGCACACAAGTGCTTTGTTTATGATGAAGTGGTCCAGGCAATTACATTAGAGGTACAACGAGAGCCCTCACCTCTCTCTCCCTCTCTTTCTGTCACTGCCTCTGTGACAACAGAGTCAACCCACTCACGCACACAATGCCTAATGTGTCACTTTCAGCAAAATGCACGGAGAGGCACGTCTCAATTCTTATCGGACCACCAGTCAAGGACTGGAACTTTTGTGCCATCCGCCCTTCCTAAGACCTGGATGGGTCCGCCAAACAAGGGAGGAAGATTTATGACACGACTCCAGTCGGCCCCAGCACCTGCACGCCGCGTCCCTCCGCTCAGAGGATCTGTCCGCTCTTTACTGGAGGCCGTGATTTAGGAGGAGTAATTGTCTGGAAATGGACTATGGCTAGTGAGATGCTTTATGGTGCGAGTGCTGGCCAGCTGAGCAGGGTTCTTACCTGGTGGAGGAGAACAGGAATGTTCGTCGAGGCGGTGCGGCTCAAAATAACCATAACAAGCAATTAAAAGGCATATTGAGTCTTAAAGCCTCCTCGTTTTTCCTGCGAAAGCGATAAACAGCAGTTAAACAAATGAAATTATTTCAAGCCTCTGGCATATTTTCTTAAATCGTTTCCGGAAGAGGGAGGAAATAAAAATAAACTTACTGCTACTCACTTAATACTACATTTAATTACTGGAGATATGATAGCTAAAGAAAGTTGTTCCCCTGCAGTAATGTAATGTAATGTAACCCCCCCTCTCTCTGACATGATGTTCTTCTCTTCCCCCTGATTTTCACTGCAAAATTAAACAACGCGTGCGTCACCTCGAGTCTTTTATATCCTGAAAGCCTGCAATTAGATTTGTGTTTGTAGCTAAATTAAAAACAATATGGAGAGACAACAACAAGGCAATGTCGCCGTGTTATAAAAGCAAGCAGATCATGCAGTCATTTCTGATGCCAGTCAGATGTCAGCAGGATCAACATTCTTTTTTTTTTTTTTTGCTTTTTTGCTTTGCACAGCTCATTTGACAGTAACAAATATGGATAGAATTAGTTATGGAACCCACATCATTACAGTGTGTCGCATAGATCGATAACAGCACGGGACACAAACTCGCAGCTGACCAGATGGACAGTGTGGCGTGATGTTGTCATTCCGTGGGGTCCATATGTTCTTGTGTACGTGGTTTCTGTCAGTTTAGCTGTTAAGCGCCGCACAGACTCCAGAGATGATGCAGGCAGGCAGAGAGGAGGGAGAGAGGGAGATGCAGAGCAGCGCTGCAGCCCACAGGGAAACAGGCTTTGACATATGTGGAGGCACACAGCTCCTTTGGGGAGTAGTGGGGCGGGGTGGGTTGGAGGAAGAGGAGTGAAGTAGAGAGAGACTCCACGGAGCTGTGGGGAGAAGGGTGTGATCATTCTGTCACTGGGTATTACTGTCATATCGCCTGTACGCACAAACAGCACACAGTCAACACGCAGTGATGAATGTGTCCAAGCAGAAGTTGAATTGCTGTGTATATTTACATATATGTGTGGCCGCGCGCACGCAAACACGCACCTCCGCGTACACCTGTGCACCGGTGACGGCAGCCCCCTTAGGTGGAGCCCTGTGGGGGCTGCCATTTTCTGCACCAGCACCTGTCACCTGCATCGTGCACAAAGAGTGAGGCGAGCACATCAACCTCTGCTCCCCCCTCCACACACACACACACACACACACTCTCTCACTCCTTTACCCCTCCCTCTCCCCCTCTATCCAGTCCCAGGTGTATCAGGCCAGCCAGCTATGAAAATTCAGCACCTAGAGAGACGCGGAGTCACTGATTGCTACAGTTTCCCAGCTCAGCTCCCAGGAGCCTCACACCGTGTGAGACACCGTGTGACAAAAGCCTCCGTTTGGTTTCTTATGAATTGACACGAAAGGCAGCGACACTGAGATTTACATCAAGGGGAATAATCTGAACTGTGTGATGTGTGCTGGGCAGCGTACTTAATGATCATGTACTTATTCATTGTTTTCCTCACTGAAAAGTAATATGAGTTGACTGCTACATTAAAAATTAGAAAAATATTCTGACCTTATACCTGTTACATACAGTGCGTGACCTCTTTAGCCCGTACGTGTGTTACTAAGTGCACCATCTGGTTGCTACCATTGTCGAACGCTTGGCGTTAAGTGTGGGGCACGTTGTGTAAAGCGCATTCATTAAAGCTTCCGATACCAGCACTGAGGGGGCTATGAGACCCAACCATAACAATAAAGCCTGAGGGTTGTAAAACAGGAAACACGCAAAACAAAAGCAACAAAAAGCACTCTGGAGCTGCACAATATATACAGCACTTACCTGCATCTTATTTCCAAAGCCACAACAGGTGAATAAGTGACGGCCTCTGGTGATATTGGGAGCTATTTTCCTTATTTCTTGGCACAGGTTATGTATTGTCTGTATTATCCCACCTGTCGTGCTTATTGTTGTTTAAAGCCATAAATCTTAGCTGGGGTTCCGATATTATTATGGCGGTTGCAGTTTTGTTTCATTGTCCAGAGAGGAGAGAAACTGTGTCGTAATGTTGGGAATAAATAGCTGCTCTGAAATGTTTCTGGTACCAGGACTGAATATATAAACGGGAAGGTCGGCGGTGGTGAGAGACCCTGTTTGTCCATTTTTAAAGGTCATAATTTTCAGTGAGAAAACAGTGACAGCAGTTAGTGTCCACACTTCCTGGCACTTCCTGTCTGTCTATGCGGTCTTCCATCATTTCACAGTCCAGAGGAATACCAAAGGCTGTAATCTCTATATTCCCATCCCGTGATCTGGTATCAATCATTTCCATCCCCTTCTGTCGTCTTCTCCTCCTGCATTCTGTCTGCATCCGCCTCTGCACCTGTTTATCTCCTCTCATGCATCATCCGCATCATCTCATCTGTTTCTCCCTGCCACCGGTACTTCCCCTTCACCATCATCGTTTCCACTACAATAACATCTCCCCTGCTGCTTCGCTCTCCTCTCCGATTCCCTTCCCTCCTCTCTTTTCAGCATCATTTGTTCTTCTTCTATCTTCCATGTAGACCTCAATATCAGCTTCTATTGTTATTGTACAGTTGTCATTATTTATTTTTTCCTACATTTTTTGTGATGTCAAATACCAAAGCCTCAAAGAAGACGGCTGAACGTTTACACTCTTTATTTGGGTCGTCTTCCATTGGCAAAGGGAGCACACACCTGCGTGTTAACGAAGTGTCTGCAGTGGTTGATCAGTCAATCCATTGACCTCAGGTCACCTGGCCGGAGATCAGGTCACGAGAAATTCTCCACAACTCACCAATCAATAAGACCTGAAATACAGTATGTATCTCTCGCTTCATTCTGGACCCGCCTCTGCTCTGAGTCTAATGATGCAGATTGCAGCAGTTCCCCGCTCGGCCCCTCTGCTGGCCACTGTCCTAATGACGTCTAAGCGACATAGGTCACATGACTCTCAGGCAACAGCGTAATTGTCACTAAAATATTCAACCAAGGGGGAAAAGCACAGTAGGTAAATAAGTCTTTTTGCTTTATCGGTCTGCAGTCGGTGTCATGTGACCAGCGGTGGCGGGGGATCACACTACGATGGAGTGCCAGGATGAAGGCTCCTTCATTATTATCACTATTTAGCTGCATAAAACAAGTCCTGTTTGAAGTAAACAGGACGGGCCCCTGGTAAAGACAAAGCCTTGGCCCCTCTGCTGTAAATTGGTTTTGCGAAAAGGACACTTTGACATTCCAGACTTTATGAGGATGCCCTTTCTTTTGGCATTGTAGGAGAAAGTACACCACCATTTGGTGCTGGATTTAAAGGCCTCGGGTGATGGAGGAGGTTATGGAGGGGGGGTGAGGATGATGGGTATGACAGATAAGGCAGGGTTTGTAGTGAGAGACAGCACTAAATCCACCTGACAAACTCACGCTTGTCAACAACTCAAAAGAAAGGAGTGGCATAAAGACCATGCTTGATTAAAAAGAGACGGACCTTTTTTTTTCATGAACACTCGACAAGTACATGTTTTCTTTGCCACTCGTTGCATCACTCAAATCGACGTCTTGCGTTTGTTTCGGTAAGAAACAAAGCTGAGAGCGTAGACGGGGCTTTGCTGAATGGCAACAGGGGCAAAGGGATCTGGAAATAAAAATGCAAAGACTTAAAAGCTGTGCCACATCCAGTCAGAATGGCTGAGCTGCTAATTAGTGAAACTGCGATTTCCTTGTCGCAAAGCAAATATATGTGTGTGTTCTGAGAACGTTAGGAGAAACTGGTGCTGAAACAAAGAGGCTGAATGGCTGAGAAGAAGCAAGTGGATTCATTTTCTTTGTTACAAAAAAAAGGCGGGGGGGGGTGGGGTAACTAGATGGTGAATAATTGAAGGATTATATTTTCTCATTCTATAGCTACAAGTCCCCCCTGGCCTTAAGGTGCATCCCCGGATGGGTTTGAGCATTTAGAAAACAAATAAGCTGGAACAAAAGCTAATATTGACAATGTGTCAGGGAAGAGAGGCGGATACAATGTAAGATCTTTGCTCAATCCACTCGTCTCTGGGTATCGATAGCAAAACGCCCTCAGAGATATCCACTTAGATCCAGCTCTGCTTTGAGGCTTAATACGCTGCAGGGCCTGCAACAATTTGTCGCAGTGATGTAAAGTACACAAATTCAATAATGGCAAAATAAAAGTGTAAATAAGTGCCAGAATGTAAGATGCATCATTTTAGATTGTGTGATCACTCTTTCGTCTTCAGACCAGCAAATAACGTAACTTTGATTTGAGCTGCTCTGATTCCTTTAGATTCTGTTGAACCATTATCAAGATGAGTTCAAAATACAGAAACGAATGCTACACACATTAGATATCTAGTAGTATCCTGTCGGTCGTAGCTTAAAACAAAGCCAAATCCATTTTCCAGTAAGTCGAGCAGAATGGCTGCAGACTCTCTGTTGTTTCCACAGTTATTAAATAAACATAAAATCAAAGTTACCATCATGTCTCCACAGGGGGATTTTTATATTTCAGGTTCAGGCGGCAGAAAATGTCTAAAACCTTTTTTGTGTGTTTTTGTGCCTAAAACTTCATCAGGGAATCGTTTGTGTTTGGAGTTTCAGTTTAGGTCAACGCTGATTGAGGTAAAGTCTGGCACCTTTTAAAAGCAGGGTTTTCACACCTGCAAACACAATACATTGGCGCGTACTTAATAAAAGCCACAGATTAATGTGCATCACATACAAATGCACCTCCAAAGAGTAATTTAATGGTTTTCCAGCCGCTGCTTTGTTTCTAGATAATGAAAAAGGTAAGGTTTTGTGGCTTGAGGAAAATTAGTTTTTTGCCCCAGTGCTGGGCCACTTTGTGGATTTTATGAAAAACTATCAGATCAACTCTGTACTGGCATTTATTGTCCAGTCTGAATTCAACCGATCCAGATGGTAGGAACACCGTCCTGGTGAAATACATGTCACATGGATGCATGCACTTTAGAATGTTTTCATGTCTGCTTAACCTATATTATGAAGGTGTTTACATTTCACCTCTAAATTGGATTTAGGCCCCAGAACGGTAGACGCCAGTGAGAAAGTCCATTACTGAAGAGAATCGCTTAAACACTAATCACTTTGTCAGCGTTTTCTCTACTTTATACCAATTGCTTCAGGCTAACTGAGATGCACTGATGGACTATATTGTGAAAATTGAAGAAAGAAAGACAGACAGAAAGAAAGACAGACAGACAGAAAGAAAGAAAGAAAGAAAGAAAGAAAGAAAGAAAGAAAGAAAGAAAGAAAGAAAGAAAGAAAGAAAGAAAGAAAGAAAGAAAGGAGCTGTCTGCTGTCTTACACATCATCCACGACATGGGCATGGACGTTCTTACATTACTCTGCATGTAGCCGTGTGTGTGTGTGTGTGTGTGTGTGAGTGTGTGTGTGTGGTAGAAGGTCCAAATGAAAAGCAAAATCAATTAGAGAAAAAAGAAAATGGACGCACAGCGTCTAAAGTTGTGCTCCGACATAAACAACAATGCAGCATTGTATGAGGACCTTATCTGTGGATATTGTGGCGAGTGTTCTCAGCATTAATCAGGACTTCCTGCTGCTATTGCCATGCATCGCCTTCTGTAAAACAAAGGAAGTGGGAGACAGGCTGAAGAGACTATACGGAGAACTGGAGGTTGTATAAAAAGTATGAAGTGCATTGACCTAAATGAAAAAAAACTTTATGACATCTTTCAAAAGTTTTTTTAATTTAGGCCAGTGTTCTGGGTCACTTCCTGGTCCGAAGACCTATTAATTCAATTCTTGTATTTTGTATGATCTATGATTTTTGTGCGTATGACCTGATAGTGTGTCGGTGTTTCAATCCTGTACAGTCAGACTGTTAAACATAATATACAAATAAACTGAACTCTATATTATATATATACATTATAGCGCTTTCTCTTCTCCTGACCTCCCCCCTTCTCCCTCTCCATCTTCTCACCTTCTCCGGGTGTGTGAAGATGATGAATGCATGAGTGTCCATTGTTAACGTTGGTCTCTGATTTCCATGACCTGAGCTGACTTGGAAGCACATGGACCTAAATGAAAGTATTTTCCCCTTCTTGACCCTTCTGAGGATCCGTTAATTTGTTCATGTGAGTGAAATGGATGTGGTTTTAGACACATGTGATTTTACTGACTTCCACTTGTGAAACATGGAAACATGTTTTAGTACAAAAACTGCTTCATTATCCAAATTCTCTCACCCATATGTTGCAATCTCAACAGCTATGAAGATCTATAGCTTCAGTGAGGTGTACACATGCATTTGGCTGCCTGCAATGGTCATGTGACCCACATCCTCCTCCTCTTGTGTTCTTCCTCTTCTCAGAACTAGGTTGCAGTCCTGTGTCCCAGGACAGAGCATGTGTGTCATCATGGGTGGCAGTGTGTGTTATTAACAGAATGGGAGGTTGGGGGGAAGGGTCACAGGCAAAACACAAGGTCAGGTCTGTGGCTGTTCATGCATTAGGGCTGAGGCCTGGTACGTGGTGGATTATGTGAGGCCTATGCGTGGCCTTTCCACTGGGTGACTGGGTTTCTGAGAAGCATGTGACAGGGTTATTCTGGGGTGGGTGGAGAGGGTCATGTCCCTGGCAGAGCATACAGTACATGTGAGAGTGAACATGCTCCAGTGTGACGGCGGTGACACTGCGAGGATGAGTGAGGCGAGGTGATCCGTGCCAGGTGTCACGCTGGCTGCAATAAAGCAGGGATGAGAGATCGCCGAGCGCCGTCTCTTCACCCTGGGGAAAGCTGGGTGTATTAATATCAGGGCTGCTTTCATACAGACACAGCATGGATTCAGGTCTCCTGGATCCCACATGATGTTTAACTCAGCCCCGCGCGGAGGCGTTCAGTTATCTGTTGTAAAGCAGCCTGCACATGTGCAGCAATTGACGTTAAATACGATCGCTATAGATGTGTAAAATGAAATCGTCTGCATTCCTCTTATTCTTTTCCATGTACCTTACAGATCTCTCCATTTGCAAGTACCACAGTCTGACTTGCTCGCTGGCGTAGATGGAAACTGAGTGAACATATTTCTAATGGGAGCAGAGGATGAACGGTTCTTACGATTATTCATTGGCTGGATTTTTACAGGCCCTTAATCCTTCAAATTAAAGGATCAGTCAGCCACTTTTTCTGTAATAGGCTCATTCTGAAAAGTAGTAAATTGTTCACGTGGCGCTATTATGTGTTCGACATTGTCAAACATCAGCATGATTTGCCTTTTTTTTTTACTTGATAAAATAGGTGTCTCTTTCACTATTTTATGAGACGCTTCAGTGATCATCAACCTCATCAAGGAATAAATGATTAGAAAGTGTGTGTGTGGTCGAGAGTTGTTAAACTATGATTAGTCACTAGCTGGTCTTTCCTGGTTAGCGGGTGGATCCCACTGAGCATGTGCACAGCAGTGAAGGAATTTCTCCAGTGGCCGGCAGTCTGACAAATACCAGGCTCAAGCCTGTAACGAGCGAGATCAATCACCCGGCATCATCTCCAGGTTGAGGCTCAGCAGAAATTAGCTGAGCAGAAAGGCTCAAAGGGAGAGGAATAGAGCCAGAGTCCACAGAGACGCGGGAGATAACTCACCGACGACGACATGACCGCTGACACTACCAGAGATTAGCCGGGATGAGAGCGCGGCATTATGTTGCTTCCTCTGAGCATCCCTCCTACTGCTCTTTTCCTTCCTCTCTCTCCCTCTCTCTCCCTCTCCCTCTCTCTTCGTGTTTCTGTGTGCCCAGTGCTGCTTCAGACAAAACCAACAAATCTTACACTCAGCCCCCTCCACCCCACCTCGTTGCGATTTTTCCCTCGCTCTCCTTTTCTGCATCTACATCATGATGCATTTTTTTTTCTTCTCCCGCTGAGTTATGTCTGCTCGCGGTCTGACCTTTTGTGTTTTGCCAGAGTCCTCCAACAATAGCATGACAAATAGCTGATAGCGCAGGCAGATATTCTCTCACTCAAAGGTTCGGACCCGCTTAAAATGACTTTCATGTGAAATTACTCCTGCCATCTATCCACATTCCTCCTCTGCAGGTACAAATAGGGCCCGTATATATGCAGGCCTGTGTTCAAGATGCCTCATTAGGTTATGCAATAAAAACGAGGCGACAGAAGGAGAACGAGTGGGAACGTGAGTGTGTGTGCACCTGTGTTGTTGTATGTCTGTGCATTGGATTGCTGTGGGGATTTTTTTTTTTTTTTCCCTTGAATTCACTTGCTTTTGACTCCAACATAAACAAACCCTATATTTTGGATGATGCCACATGTGGAGTGATGTGGCGGATTAAATAGATGCAGGTGTTTGATCCAGACAGTTATTGCTTTTTTGTATCTTTTCCGAATGCAACAAATCATTCGCTGCCTCTTTATGACTCATATAAATAATCTTAAGGACATCAATAACACTTGTACGCACTTTTGTATGAATAGCTATTTTGTCTTATTTTATTCACAGTAGTGTATTTGTCTTTTGTAGGGAACACCGTGCACAGTACAGTGTTAGGCCTCCCTCTGCTCTCACAACAGCCTCAGTTACTTGTGGCACGATTGGTTAGAAATGCTCCTTTGAGATTTTGCTCCATGGCGACATGATTGCATCACATCACTCATGCAGATACCTCAGCTGCACATTCTACCACATCTCAGATGTGTCAGATTCAAACCCAGGGACTGGGGGGGGGGGCACGGGACACACTGGCATGTTATGAAACTGGTGTGAGATGACTTTGGTTTGGAGACATGCTGGACGTTGTCACTAGGAGATCGCTACAGTGTGTTGTGACCATTAAGTGAGGCGCTTCTCGGCAACAATGTTAACAGACTGTGAAATTCACGCACTGACAAGAAAACTCACACAGTTACACCACCATTGACATATATGAGCAGATATAGAGACTTTAGACTAGACCACCTCTTTTTCTAATCTTGAACTAGTTTTTCGACTCGATCCACCACAGCCTTGTGTGTTTCTGTGTTTGGCAGTCGGCACAGTCTAAATAGCTTATTTGCCTCAAGGTTTAACGTGTTGTGATACATTGTTCTGCTCAGAGTGTTTCTCTGAGTTGCTGTAGCCTCTGAAGCTTCTCATAAGAAGAAACAGTCTGAAAAGTCTGTCTGATACTGAAAATCACAATGTGGTCAAAGTCGGTGCAATAACATTTTTCCATGTGTCGAAATTCAATTGGCTGCCTGGATGTGTGTTATCGTATGTTATACTAGAAACACAAATGTCTACAAGTATTAAGTTCTTTCCAGACATTTATTTACCCCACAGTTGTACTGTTGGAGAAGTCAATAAGGAGGATGGATTAGATGTCCTCAGGGTGGAGGAGCAGAGAGAAAGTTTTCCTTTAAGCACCAACTACACGTCTCTTATCAGATGGGCAGAATGAGAGGCCCTGACATTATCAAGTCAAAACGGTTAGCTAAGAGCAAAATGACCTGGATAAGGCCGCAGATAGGGGGCTGCGACATCATGGGAGAGGGAGTGGGTTGACAAAAATACAGTAGTAAGGATTTATTTGATGCTTAAATGTGTCGATATGAAAGAACCATTGAGTCGAGTCACGCATTTGACTGTCTGCGGTGATAAGATAAGAGATAAGATAATTATTTATTAGTCTGGCAATGGGGATATTTACAATGTCACAGCAGCAAGTGGGTGGTCCAGAATAAGAAGGGAGCGGCAATGAAAAAGACAACAAATTATGCAGAACAGGTAACATACGCAATATATTCCCATGTGTTTTCTCTAACGAAACATTTTCAACTTTTGGCACAAACTTCTTTCCTCTCTCGTGCAGTGTGATATCCACTGTGCTTCACAGCGATTACTTATGTGAATTATGCTAGTTTGCAGATTGAGTCCGGAAACCCATCGAGGTAAACAGCCAGGCATTAGCAATTCCAGAAGCTGTTTACATAGCAGAGTACAGTGAGGCGTGTTGAGCTCATGCATACTGCAGAATAAATTCAAAGATTATGTTGACAAGTGTTTGGCAATGACAGACATGAGTTGTGAGGACACACACACACACACACACACACACACACACACACACACACACACACACACACATATGCGCGCTACGCCAGAAACAACAATGAAGTGGTTGAGGCGGCAGTGGTGATGCTGACAGGCAAGCGAGGGTTTTTGTAATGCTACTTAATTAATCTCTGCAAATCAAATCGATGGTGACTCTGCTGGCGTTGCAGTCGGATTTTGGGTTTCACAGTGTGACATGAAATCCAGCTAGGGAACTGAAAGGGCTGCTTTATCACAGCAATCAAACGAGGCTCGCCCAAACATTCCCGGCATGCCTGAAAGAGGGAGACGGAAGATAGACGGATGGGTAGAGAGAAGAGAGAGGAGAGGAGGGGGGAATGCAGTGCATCAGTCAGTGAATGTTTTAGTGGATGCATAAAATACACTGGACACTGCCGCCGTATGTTTCCATTCTTCCAGTGTTTTGCCCGGAGCAAGTGACGGACTGAAAATCAATAAGAGATCAAGATCAGAAGTGCATTACTACGACCTGACACACACACTACAGCCGGCTTCCTATCAAGCTGCTGTTTTATAATAGCTTTCATTGACCTCTAACACCACATGATCCATGTGTCTCTTCCAGTTGGATTTTGTAAATAAATTAATTATTCAGACGTGTATTGCTGTACAACAAGAAAACAACCATTAAGGAGTCGAAGCCCTTGACATATTTTTGCGAGAATGGCGAGTAGTTAGGTTTAATTTAGAGATATGGCTAATTTCAATCACGCCAACTGCCTTTTAGTGTTTAAATGGCTTCAAGAAAAAAAAGAAATAACAATTAAGTTGAACAGAGGGGTCAGATACAAATGACTCTTGTGGATGGTGATGAAAAACCAGGAAATGGCAACAAAAACAGAATAGCAAAGATGCAAATTCATCATCTTAAATATTTGCAACAACTGTCAGGGCACATCAATAACATAGAGCGAAACTTGTCACTCGTGCTCACACATGCTCACACATAAACACACAAACGCCAAACCGCATGAGACTGCAGAGAATTGACAAATTCAGACACATCAACAGTGATGCAATGCCTGCACACAAGTCCAAGAAGACATGTCATTTGTTTTAGGCTGAATAAGTGGAATAAGGCCTATTACTGTTAATATATGAAACAATGGAAAGGAATAACTCATGTGGACACGCATACAGAGATGCTGCTTTGATTGGGATTTGTGTTACTGTTTTCACAGCAGATATTCAGATATTACTGGATTCTTTCTCTGTGTTGTTATTCAGTGACTGGGATAAAGTGTGATCTACATCAGCGGCTTTTACTGAACACATGCACGTGTGGAAGATTAAACCTGACAGAAAAATCCCTAACACCACAGCAGCATGTAAAGCAAATGTACCTGTGTTTAACGACTGTCACTGTATTCTTTTAAAATCAGAGTGGCTGACTTGCATTGAAAATGCCACAAGCATCATACATTTAAAATGCCTCTTTATTGTGGCCGAACCCTGAAATAGTTAACAGAAAGGAAATTTCATTTGGACTTCAGACCAATTTCTCATGAATTACTGGCAGGTCTAAATGGGAAAGAGCCATTAAATACCTTTACGAGTTACACCTGAGCTTATCTTCGTGTGTTAAATGAAAATTTCCATTTTGGGAGAAGTTTTTTTTCACTGTCTGAATTCAAGGACTGGCTCTTTATTGAGTCTCAACCTCATTTGGCTCAGTCTTGTCAACTATATGCTCCTCTTGACTTTTTTTTTTTTTACCTTTCCATTGATTCTTGTTTACTTGGAAAGCATAAAAAAATGTACATGCACATATTTCTCGTGTGGTATGATGATACCGCCTGATCAAGTGTATATGTGTGTGTGTGTGTGTGTGTGTGTGTGTACTTTATATGCACACTGGGTGTTCATTTTCACGTTACAATCAGAGTCTATACAATGAGTATCAGCTGACCTGGAACACGGCCTTGGTCGTATGGCACCGTTGAGCTTGTCATGAATCTTTGATGTGAAAGGCTTGTAGGACATGGCGGGGGAGGATGACCAAGGTCCAAAGTACTTTTGCAGTACTATTTTAGATTGTTATGTCTGTTTTTAACTTCAGAGGGTTGAGATGGTTAGAGATCAGGGTTAGCTATTCAGACAGAACCAGGAAAATGTACATTTATGTACATTATGCTTGTAATACTAGCAAACTATTGCTTAGATAGTAAAGTAGTACTTTTACTTCGGTATATATTCACAGTGTGGTAGTAGCACTTTAAATAACTAATTTATAAAGGTTCAATTATTAATTTAACAGCTCTAGGCCCTGGTTAAGATGCAGACTGACAAACATTTCTTTCTTTCTTTCTTTCTTTCTTTCTTTCTTTCTTTCTTTCTTTCTTTCTTTCTTTCTTCTCCACCATAAGCTTCATCGTTTCTCTTATAACATATCAGTGGTAACACAAAACAACATACCGCTATATCAGGCTCTGTTTTCCTTTTTTCTATTCCGTTGCATTCGAAAACCTCTGACCTTTTCATTATGAAATAATGACCCATTTAAATCCTCCTGATGATGATCCGATAGCATTTGCTATTCATTTGTCAGTCAGTGTTATGTCCTGGTCTTTGGCTGAGTGGTGTGCATTTACTTATCAAACTGTACCAATTAGCCTCCACTTTCAGTGTGCATCTGTGCGCAGTGACAGATCAGGGTGCAGTGTATGTTCATTATTGTAATCAAAAGGCTGTATGGGTTGATTAAGTTGTTAGGCTAGCGTAGCTATGACTACAGGAATGTGATTGTCATTCTGGCAGCACGCTACAAACATTCTCCACCTCAGGCAACTGCTTATGTAGCCTATGCCATGACCGTGCTCTCACTGACCTTGTCAGCACCATGGCTAAAATGTACAATAAGACTAGCTGATTTTCTTCTCTGTCACGGTGCACCGTGTGTGTGTGTGTGTGTGTGCGTGCGTGCGTGTGTGCGTGCGTGCAATAAGGTATGTTTACTTGTTATTCTCCACATGTCTAATCTTCACTGCTTTTATTTTTGGATCTAGTAACAGCATGTATTTTTTGTATATGACAAAAGCATGTATGTACTGCAGGTCATCAGTTTGACACTCAATTTCTACACCGGAATTACAATAATGGAGACATATGCATAAACAGAACTAAATTAATCTGAAACTAATTCCAAATTTCTACATTTTGTTTGCAGTGAAATGTGTCACCAATTCATTGACTGTACTTTGGTTGAATCACGTGACCCAATATGGAATATAATGAAAAGCCCATACTTATTTAAGGAGGTTTTCTTGTACTAATGATCAGAGGTGATAATATGACGCTATACACCATGCATTGCATTGTATTAATAGGGACTACAGCATGTGTAACAGCAATTTGTACCAAAGTAGTCCAGTGTGATTGTTTGATTGATCTTTAAGCTGATCCTGATCTCAATATAATATCAGTCTACTTGTAACCCAATCAACAGACCATTTAGTAATTGTTAGAAACACAAATGGTGCTCCTGCAAAGACCTTTCTACCTTCCCTTGCTTCCAGTTAAATTATAAATAATATCAGCTCCTGACATTTGGGAATATTCCGTCACATAAACACTCCCCCAAGCACACATGCACACACAAAAATGCCATACCACCGTGGGATCGATAGTATTTCCCTCTATTAGCTGCTTAATTAAGCCTCTGACTGATGGCATTTTAGATCAATAGAGGATTTGGTAGAAAAAGACCCCTTGCCTCAATTAACATGGAAAGGATCAATAACAGTAAGCTGGTCCCCAAATGACAAATAAAGGCAACATGTGTGTAGTGGGGTGCACGCTAGGTAATTTAGCGCTCGTCTGGGGGGCAGTGGGAGGGCGGGAATGACAAGATTGGGTATAATGGTGGTGATGGGTCTCGACAGCCGTGTTAACCTCAGAGAGTCTATGGCCTGGCTTGGATGTAACTAAGAGGCTTAGCCGCTAATTCAGCTCACCAACATTATGCAGCCGTTATGCGTTCTCTCATTAAGAGCATTCGTAACCTAAACCAGTAAAGGGGTCCTATGCGTTGAGTGAAAGGCGTAAGAGAAGGCTGCTCACTGAAGAGCCGGGCAGCCACAGGTGAATCATTTGTTAGTGAACCATCATAGGTGGTATGGTTTCAGGAAATGGTAAATATATAATGCAGTAACAATCATTCAAAACAAAGACTAGAATAATGATCCTTTGTCTTATTTCTTTTTCACTTAGTAAGTTGTGTTTTTCTTGCTTTTCCTGTTTATTTTTCTGTAAGGTAGTAGGCAGCTGGATTAAAATAAAGAGTTTACTATAAAATATATAATTACTGCCTGTTTTTATGATCGGATATGCCATCTGGGCTATTTTCTTTTTTTTATTCTTTACAAAAAATGCCCGTGTAAGGCCAAATTTGCAGAACAGCCTAAATTTCAACATTTTAACAACTTTAACTGACTGCCTTCCAGAAAAGTTTCAGGTCTGAATGTTGCCAACGCAGTACCACAGCCTTATCCATTCTAACATGGAGAATTACTTTTTCCTTTTCTTTTTTTTTTTCTTTTTTTTTGCTTCCAACAGGTCAAACCACACAGATATTATCAGAATCCAATTACAAACCCTCTGATCTCCTCAAGAAATGATGCCGATTTAAGAAAGCTGCTAAATGGAATTTCACTGGGTTCACCCTCCATATTGTGTTGTTTTTTTTTTACTGTCCACAGAGCCTCTTGGCTGCTTCCACTTTATTTCATTACTTCTAGTTTGTTGACTTAGCACTTTGTAAACTGTTTTTTTAAGGTCCTTTATAAATAGTAAAGTAATTATTCTTATTCTTATTCTTATTCTTATTCTTATTCTTATTCTTATTCTTATTCTTATTCTTATTCTTATTCTTATTCTTATTCTACTCACCAATGTGACTGGATGAGTCGCCACCCAGCACATAAAAATATGACTGGACTTGCTAATGTAGGCTGTATTAGAGCAGCCTACATATACTGTATATAGATCTGTACCGTTTTTTTTTTTCTTTTTTTAATATGGTGGGTGGAGAAAGACTTCAGAGTTTATTCAAATATTAATAAGTTTTACCGTCCCCGAATAAGAGCTGAGTTTTGGTTTGGGTTTTTTTTTTGTTCCAGTCAAGCCCTGCAGATAAGAGCTACATTAGTGAGCTACAGTAATCTGTCAGCGCTGCCCCTTCTTCTCTCTCCAAGCCATCACTCTAATGGATCAGCATTTACAGAGCGAGGATTTCTGAGATGGGAGCAACACACAAGTTACTGTCCGGGTTCTGTGAGTGAACTGCAGAGCTGTGAGTGTGAACACATGTTCACGTGTGTAGGTTAGGTATAGTCAGTGCCTTCATGTGGAGCATGTACGCACAGCGGTATGTTCAGGATGTCAGAAGCGGTTGCCTGATACAGTCCCTCTCAAGTGGAAGATGCCAGAGGCAGTGAAAGCCACAAAGCAGCGCCGCCGTCGCTTCATATCCAGACTGTAGGATCCTGTGTCCTCAACCCGTTCGCCGTTCCCCACCTTTTATTTAACAACTGTGGGGACAGAACAAAGACGAGAGCATGACAGAAAACAATGGATGAAGGGTGAGGGAGTGATTGATTTCCGATGTGTACAGATGGCAGAACAATAAGGAAGAGCAGGCAGGCAGAGGTGACTGGGAGACAGGACAAAAGGTTCAGTCAATAGGGGATTGTAGTCGATGAGAGAAGGCAAATGAGCATATATGTTTAAAATGTAAAAAAAAAAATAATAATCCATGTTACTGAACCTGGTCCCAGATATAACAGATATGACAGCTCTTGATCTCATGGCATTGTCACAAGAGAACAAATGTCTGTGTGATAGTTTGGCTCATTCCGCTCTCCTGGGAAGAGGTGGATGGAGAATTAAGCCACAGTTCATTAGACAATTAAAGTGTTTCCTTCATTTAGGTAGGGAATTAATGCTGACTCGGCAAAGCTGGCTGCTAGTGAAATGACAGGGGAGTAAAGTCTTCACACATGGTCTGCAACTCTCTTTGGCCGTTTGCACTACACGTGGATGATCATTAGAAATCCACACATGAATTACTGAGCTTCCACTTTATATAATAAGGTATAATAGGAATGTTCAATCCCCTATTATAATAAATAAGAGCTGAATTTTTGTTTGTTTTTTTTTTATCCCAGTCGAGCCCTGCAGATAAGAGCTACATTAGTGAGCTACAGTAATCTGTCGGCGCTGCCCCTTCTTCTCTCTCCAAGCCATCACTCTAATGGATCAGCATTTACAGAGCGAGGATTTCTGAGATGGGAACAACACACAAGTTACTGTCCGCGTTCTGTGAGTGAACTGCAGAGCTGTGAGTGTGAACACATGTTCACGTGTGTAGGTTAGGTATAGTCAGTGCCTTCATGTGGAGCACGTACGCACAGTGGTACGTTCAGGATGTCAGAAGCGGTTGCCTGATACAGTCCCTCTCAAGTGGAAGATGCCAGAGGCAGTAAAAGCCACAAAGCAGCGCCGCCGTCGCTTCATATCCAAACTGTAGGATCCTGTGTCCTCAACCCGTTCGCCGTTCCCCACCTTTTATTTAACAACTGTGGGGACAGAACAAAGACGAGAGCATGACAGAAAACAATGGATGAAGGGTGAGGGAGTGATTGATTTCCGATGTGTACAGATGGCAGAACAATAAGGAAGAGCAGGCAGGCAGAGAAGGTGACTGGGAGACAGGACAAAAGGTTCAGTCAATAAGGGATTGTAGTCGATGAGAGAAGGCAAATGAGCATATATGTTTAAAATGTAAAAAAAAAAAAAAAAATCCATGTTACTGAACCTGGTCCCAGATATAACAGATATGACAGCTCTTGATCTCAAGAGAACAAATGTCTGTGTGATCGTTTGGCTCATTCAGCTCTCCTGGGAAGAGGTGGATGGAGAATTAAGCCACAGTTCATTAGACAATTAAAGTGTTTCCTTCATTTAGGTAGGGAATGAATGCTGACTCGGCAAAGCTGGCTGCTAGTGAAATGACAGGGGAGTAAAGTCTTCACACATGGTCTGCAA
This sequence comes from Trinectes maculatus, assembly GCA_016785345.1. Taxonomy (NCBI): domain Eukaryota; kingdom Metazoa; phylum Chordata; class Actinopteri; order Pleuronectiformes; family Achiridae; genus Trinectes; species Trinectes maculatus. The sequence goes on from JAFBJQ010000416.1 coordinate 316,532, forward strand.
CTCTCTTTGGCCGTTTGCACTACACGTGGATGATCATTAGAAATCCACACATGAATTACTGAGCTTCCACTTTATATAATAAGGTATAATAGGAATGTTCAACCCCCTATTATAATAAGATTAATTTGAGGTATGTCTGAATAGACCTCTGGTTTTATGGTTCCACATCACAAAAGAAGGGTTATTATTAAATTCCTGCACATTATGGTTACAGGCTCAAGTATAACCATTAATCTGTCATTCATATATGGACATATTTAAATTTTATTCTGATTATTTTTTTCTTTATATTTCCTCATGCGGCCATTTAGACGCCGACACTTACTATATAATTTACATTCTGTTTTTACCTCTTGGTCACTTCCTGCCTATAAATCAGCTTCTACAAAAAAAAAAATTAGAATACTTGCATTGCGTTAAGTTATATTTGCATTGTACCCAATGGTACATTGCAGATGTACCTACACACTCGAACGCCATCTACCCACTCCATCTCTGCGTGTCTCTGCTTCCTTCAGGCTTCCAGCAGCTCCAGCTAACACACAGACTTTTCTTTCCCATCTGAGCGAACGTCAGGCTCAAAGAATCCAGCCATCTACAACACTGACCCCTCCGCGAACTCTGCGGGGTGTCAGCTCATAAATACACAGCTTACAACGACACAGCATAATGTGCCTCCAGCTATAGAGGCACATCCACTTCGCCGGTGCGCGCTCCGTATATTGAGCCATCCGCTTGGCGTGTATTTACTCTGGCTGAGGTGGCAGCTCATATCTCACATGTTCTCCGATATTGTTTGAGAAGCAGAGTAGCAGTTGTGTGTGCACCGTGTATTTGCTTTACTCACACACTAATTACAAAACGCTGACTTTGATAAGCTGGACTGACTAAAGTGTGTACAGTCAATGAAAACAAGACCCCAAAACAAGCAGTGAGTCTTAATGACACCTTTCCTTTTGGGAAAACAATGGGCTATTTTCCGACAGAGCCCAGCTGAGGAGTTTCATTTAGTTTCCGCCATGAACTCTTAATGAACGGTTTTGTGTGCTCCGTTTTTAAAACAGTTTGCTGTGCTCATTATAACAAGCATCTATTATTCAGTGTACCTCATGATGGCTTTTTTGTGCTGTTTGTATTATTACCTATGTGGCCCATTACCCTGACAGGGATTGCAGAACATCAGGGTGACAGAAATGCTAACAAGTATAAAGCTTTGTGTAGAGCCAAATTAATCCTTATAAAAGGTTTTGTCTAGGTTGCATAACACTTTTCCCCAGTTCCCCTCCAGGAAGGCCTATTCAATTATAAGAGAGAGGAATAATAAAATGTGCAATACGGAAAAAAATGTTCCAGATAAAATATTTAATTAGTGTTTGGATTATTTAGACAAAAATTCATTGTGGCCTTTGTTATTATTGCTGTAACACACAGGATACTGTTTGAACAAAAAGACTAAATATCTTTGAAAAGATTTTTTAAAAGATATTCATTATCATCCTGGATTTATTTTTTTTTGGCTTTCTAAACGATTTTCTCTCATTTCAAGACACAGCGTCTTTTTGTGATGATGCACACTCAAATTTTCATGAACTCGTTGAAAGTGAAGAGAACAATGTTGCCAAGCTACCTCAGAATAACCAACAGATTACATGGCATTGTACTTCAAAAATCTGCTTTTGCAATGGTTTTCCATTAGTTTCGTATGTTCAACAGACACAAACATTTATTTCTATTTCGAAATTTTATTTTTTTTTCAAAATCTCTACATTAGAATGCAGTTTGAATTCTCTAGTTTTACCAGGCCTGGTTTTCATCATGGTCAAGCAGCGTGGACTTACCACAGCTATTAAAAGGGTCAGAGAGACTTAGAGGAGAAATTAGCTGGCTGAAGATAATTACCCATCACCACATACAGTATATCTCTTCACCTAACCCTCAGTGGTGCACCACCGTGCTCCTGGCTACCCTGATTAAAAACACAACTGACACAAAGTGTGTTTGGATTGTCACTGTGATGCTGCTGTTAGATTAAAGCCCGCATATTGTGACATAATGATAACAGCAGTATGACAGCATGTATATTGTCCCCATATGAAAGCAAACACGCTCTGTACACATGCTGTCTTCATTTGCGTCTAATTGATTGCCCTATCGCTAATTGTGCACTGATCCACGTTCCAGTTCTGACTGGTTGTGGTGAAATTGTCTTATTGACATTCAGTGCATTTGCGGTGCTTAATTACCTGTTCACAGACACACATTCGACATGTTGCCTGCATGTCTGTATGGATGCACATTACCAGCATCTGATTGGCTGACAGTACAGTCAGTGCCCAATGTATATTAATCTACACGTAACCATAGCAACAGTAAATGTTTTACTCTCCACTACCAGTTGCCTTGCTCATGTAAATAACCAGCACTGACAGGTGCAACCTGGTCATGTAATCACAGCCTACAGGTAACGGCTCTCAGTGGAAAGACGCCTGAGGAATAGTGAGTTCACAGTATAGCTCTTCGACAGGCTCGGTTGTTGTAGTTTTGTATGGCATATTATTTATAAATATAATACAATAAATATAAAAATAATGTCACTCATCCAGCTTCATACATGAAGACAAACACAAATCCCAAGCCCTTACATTGCGTTACCTTTGTAAAAAAGGTTTTGTGAACAATTCGATCACACTGGTGACTGGTTTGGTTCGTCAGCCCAGACGGGGCTTGTGCTACGTCTCCCAATAAGCTGGGGGCTTTTCTACTCTGCAACGCTTCCATTATTTATTACCCCCCACTGTAGAAATGAGCAGCCCCAAAAATAGGGATCCCCAAAACAACGTCATGTGTCAATCTGAAACAACAGCACGAAACGAGATCTTATTTGGTCTTGTCTGTCTGTCAGTTTGAGACAAAGAGGTAAAGGATTCAGGCCGTAGGGGTATTTGGAAAGCAGCAAAACATCCTCTCTGACAGATATGTGATGCATTTGATGCCTGCTATCCACCAGTGTGGATGTTCAGTGTGCTGATGCTAGGCACATGTGTAGTAGCGTGATTTCTTCTAGGCTGTGGGGTACTTCGACATCCTGGAGCCTCCTAAGGGACCCCACATCTCTGGAGCTACATGTAAACGGCTGCATTGTCTCTCCAATACATTTACCTTTCCGTGAAGCGTTTCCGACAAATGCATTGGCTCTCAGCTTTGGCCATGCCATATCACATTATCCATGGAGATTTAAACCCAGACTCCTCCTGCTTTGGATTATTCCCGTATCATTGCCTTCTCTTTTGCCCTGGCACTGGAGTCCGGATTGGTAACAGGAAACAATCAGTTTCCTCATGGAGGCAGAAAATAAATGTTCCTCCACTCGGCTTTGGAGAGCTATATGTTGCGACACATGGGAAAAGCACATATAGAAAGCAGTGTCAAGGTCAGGAAGGTGACACGGTTATCATTTCTGCAACTCTTGGTTGTTATTTTTAACTGTTACCGTATGTTTGTCGAACACTTTTGTGTAACCCTTATCCCAAAGTATATCCAAAGTCAACTTTTTCTGCAGCAGAGATCCAAACCCGGTCTTTACCTGCAACATGCAGAAGAGATTTTCATTTACAGCGCTCTTGTGTGTTACTGGAGCTAAGTGACTGTACCCCACAACACAGAAAGTCAGAGGTATGTTGACATCTCTGTTGGACATTCAGCTCTTTTTTTGCACAATGTCATATATGCAGCCACCATTTGCATCTTTAACACTGGTTTGGTCTTATATTACAGGACAGAATCTACAGTTGTTGGCTGTTTGTGTATGTGGAGAGGCCATTATGTCCAAAATTGTATGTTTGAACAAATAATGTACAGTGGTGATAACAAACTACAAATACTGTGCACAATGACAGGAATCTACACAGGCATAGCACCAGTGAGTGAATCAGTTGTGGTGCATATTTTCTTTATCTTATATACATCTTTATATGCCACAGTTCACCTCTGAATGTCTCTACGTTTTAAGTAGCACACCACTTTGTTTTTTCAGGGTCGTTATTCTTTAATCGTATGCATTTGCTGAAACAAAAGACACATTTGCAGAGACAGGGAATTTGTGCATATGTGCGTTTGTCTGAAGAATATAGACACAGACAGGAATTTAAATATAACAAATACAGATTGTCTGGTGTGAGTCAGTTTAGGCCTGCGGCTAAAGAGTTGTACATGTAACTCATTTGCCATCATAATCACTGTGGTATTTGAAATGTCACATCAAGGCCAATGAATTAAGAAAACATAACAGCCTTAGCTTTATAAATTCCCAAATGAGCAGAGACTTGAAAGGGTAACGCTCAGAGAGGGATGACAACACACCCATGCTTATACGTACTTATAAAAATGGAGGTTGTTGAGCGGACACCAGCTTCATCCGCCGGATCTAATGCTATATAAACACACCCACAGTACACTCGCTTTGTATTTTTAATGGTGACGATGTAAATGTTGTCGTTTGTTACCCGTCACACACCGGAAATAAAAGGTTGTTTACAGTTCGGATATAAACCTTTACCTTATCCCTCCTCCAACTCTCAGTCACAGGAAACCAATTACAACTGATGCCGCTTTAACAACGCACCTTGGAAATGTAAATGTCGTTGCTGCTTGCGCGAGAGTGTTCACCCGCATGTGTATGTCGCTGCATATTAGGCGTAGCAGTCGTTTTTCACCAAACACAGATGGAAATCACTGTTGTTTCCTGGACACAAAACGTCTAACACATCTTAAGTGTTTGTTTTTGTGTGAGAACCGAAATGTGTGAGGACTCACACTGTGTGTTTCCCTGGAGACCTCTGCAGGCCCTAATTGCAATAGTGTTGCTTCCCAGTGCGGTTACCATCAGTTACAATCTGTCAGAGCCCGCGTGCACATCGGTTTATGTCGACATCAAACCACACGCGCTCAATGGCAAGTTAAGTTCAGCTTATCTGATTCGGCAGCAACTCACAACCACTTAGACACAGTCACTAAAGACCTGACAGTGGCTCATTTGTAGTGTTTGCTCTGTGTTGGACAATTGATGTTTTTACCTGCATGTGCAGAGCTTCACAACACTTCCAACCACACTGAATGCATCTCAGTCAATAAGACATTACAACTGCGGTGAACCTTAGACTGTGCTTAGTGATACACACACACACACACACACACACACATGCATGCATGCTGGAAGCATTAGTAGGCTCGTGGTGTACGTCCTTGACAATGGGAGATCATGACTGAGGGATTGGTTTATTATGCCATACTTCTCTCTAAGGGATGCTCCTGCTTCCAATGCTTTCGCTAAGGCAGCAGCAGCAGCAGCAGCAGCAGCACGGTGGCCTGCCACCCTGCCTTCTGCCCTTTTCGAAGATGGGGATGGGATTTAAATACCATAACGTGTCTTTTAAATGTGTCCCTGCGCTTATAGACAGATGCATTAGAGGGTAACAGGGTGGGATTGATTTCACCCAGAATAGATCACCCAGTTTATATAAATGATAAACAGTGCCTATTAAATATTCCGTCCTAATATTTCTTCTATAAAATCATTAGCTGCACACATTTATACATGACGAGGCAGCCGCACAGTGTTTTCATGGACAAAAATGTCTGTTGGTATAACGTGTAGATCCTCGCTATCGTCAGCAGCAATTATCTGCATGGTTTACATAAAGTAAATATCTAGAAGTGTGCGCACAGGGATGTTTGCCGTGTGTGTTTCTGTACCTCGCGACAGGTGTAGAATATTTCACAGCATCACTGGCAGCCACCACACTCAAGGTTAATGTATACGCAGATAATGGAGATGATGTTCTGGAAGACGTCCTCATTTCTGTCAGGGAATCGCAACCACAGTGCTTTACGGAGCTCATCGGCATGACGGAACAAGCTCCTTAATATCTCTTTACAGCTTGTATATATATATATATATACACACACACACATGCACACACACATGTAGACCAAATCAACACTGCCTCTGAACAGGTTGACAGCACAGTGCCGACACAGTCACAAGCTTCCTCTTAGTGCACTTCACCACCCCCATAACCCCTCAGGTCCAATTCTGTGTAGCATACTTAACCTTCCACCCCCTGAGCCTCAAGTGCTGCATATTAAATACAGGCCTGGCTGTTTCACCTTTTCTTATTCTCCGTGTCAACTCTGCCAACGGTGTGAACTGTTTGGAGATGAGCGGGTCAAATGTTCATGTCGCTAAATTTTACTTGGTGTAGCCATGCATATAAAAGACCAATTCCTTGTCCGCACTTTACACAGAATATACGAAAACTATTTACGTTTCGCAAAGATTCTTATGTTCCAGACAAATTTAGATATGTGCAATACAGACTGCAAATGTTTGGATAGTGCCACGTTTTTGGTTCTTTCATTAAACTGCAAGTCTCAATCTGAGAAAGTAATGTGCGCGAGAACGCAACGACCTTGTCTGCATCAGCAGACAGTGTATTTCCAGCTTGTTGTGTGATGGCGGCCTTCATTTTGTTCCTCTAGTGGAACAGTGCCTGTACAGTGGTCCGATGAATGTATGCCTACTTTCTAGAGAGCATTCTCTCATGAAGTAGTATTCTTATTTTTTATTTTCTAATCCTCCATAAGTCCTTGCTCTACAAGGTCGTTTCCAGCGGTCTAGTTCTCATGTACACATTTGTTTTTCAAGCAAAGGATTTTCATTGCTTCCTATAAGATGCCTAATAGCTTTCACAGTGACATGCCGCCATTCTCGACCATGAGCTCGCCTTGGGCAGTATCGTTTTTATGCCAGTGGGCATTAACAACTCCAGCTGCCCCTAAGGTTCTACCCACCCTAGGGGAAAGCTGCACCAAATGGCTCCATGTGAACAGATGGAGCCTATATGAGAAGGAAAGCGGAGAATGCTTGCATTGCAGTTTCACAATTGCATCATTTGGGGACAGATGAAATCAGTCAGACAGTCAGACGAACTCGTCCTATGCATCATCTGTCTTCACATTTTTGGACTGTCCGCATGTACTGAGGCATGAGCTTTGATCATGACCGGATGGGTGCTCAAACACGGGATCATCTCCATGAACGTACGGGCGCCTCTCTATTCCCCTACTCATCCTGCCCCCGTGCTCTTTCATCCATGAAAAATCGGAATTGTCTCCTAACCAAAAAGCAGGCAGCTCATTTTTCAACGCTGAAATCCCTATACCACAAAGTTTCAAGGGATCCCTCTCACGCTTGTTCCACATTAGATGACACTCTTAATCCAGTTTGTTGGGAAGTGCGCTCATTTGCACTTCTGGATTCCCCGTCTGTTAATAGTGTGTGTAATAGTCTGAGTGTGTGCGTGGGCAGGGCGGCATTTGCATGTGCAAATACGTGTGGGCGAGGGCAGATGTGTGGGTGTGTGTCATGTCTTTGCAGTGATTAGCTTTAGCTGCTGGGTCTCACAGGAATTGTGCTACACAGTGTGTTCTGCTTGCCAAGCACGGTTAAGACTGCGCTCAAACTCCCAGCACTGTGCCGCGGTGGTAAAAAATGAGTTTTTCTCTGCTGATTTGTTGTGAAAGGGAAGCAAACACACACTGGTGCGTTTCTGCCGAGGCAGTCAAGGTGGATTGCCTTAGGGTGTTTCTCACTGCAGGGCACAACCAAACTTTTATCCAAGGTCAGCTTTAGCTGATTTACAGAAAGTGGATAGGATCAAAACTGAAAAAGAAAAAAGAAAGAAAATAAACATATATACACACTTACAGACAAGGAAATAATTATTTATAAATCCTACAGTACACACAAAGAATATGCCAATCTTTATGCAATGTCATGCAAAATGGAAATGTGTTAAATTATTGGGTACACAACGATAAGAACTTGTATAGCATAGTACATTGTAGCATACAAGGTAAATTAGTGACATGGTTACACAGTTGTGGACATATTGACAATTAAACCCTTGGTGTCATTTTCTTATAGGATATATAAGAGGCATGTTGTAGCCAAACAACAACAAAGCTAAGTTATCCAAATTGTTTCCCAGCAAGAGCTCAATTAAACCTGACCCTTTTTTTGTGATTAAAGCCTGACCACTTTGACAAACACTATGTCCTCACATGAATCATTTATAGATGCTGCCTGGTCTGTTTTCATTACAGTCTCCATTCTCCTGCTGCACTTGAGGGCCCTCCTGCTTTTCAAGTGAACCTCCACTGACACAGAGCAGATTTTAAATATCCTACCACAAAGCATGACGTGGCACCATCTGATTGCAATTTTACCCCCCCCCCCCCTCCTTTTTTTAAAGTTAAGTGAATATTGGAATTCTACTGGACAACCACAGTTAACTTTGTGCCAGTCGAGCTCAGGCGATGAATATGTTGAGGAAGTGAAAAATGGCAAAAGTCGGCAAAAACAAACAAAGAAAAAAAAGAAACCCTTCCACTGTGCTTCGGTGTAAGAGGGTTGTCTGTGGGGGAGGAAAAGGAAAGATAGTGCTGGGGAATGTTACACCCAGAGTAAATTGATTTTGGTTTGGGTTGAAGGTTTTATCAAAGCTTCTAATCCTCAGAGGAAAAGGATAAGTCTAATCAGGATGTTTTTTTTTTCTTCTTCTCTCTATTGGGATTAGTGGCTTCCTCGTTCTCTCCTGCTTGCTGCCTCATGCACAGGTTTTCTCCTCCTTCGCTCTGTCTGCTTTATCGCTTCCTTACATTCAGTTCTAATTCTATTGTTTTTCTCTTTACTCACAAAACATATTCCGGGGTGTTTCTAGTCTTGTCATTTCATTATGTTTGTTCTCAGCTTTTTTTGTAACGCTGTCGGCCTTTCCCCCCCTGACAGTTCATCCCTTCCTCTTGCCCTGTCTTACCCCCCCCCCCCAGCCCCCAACCCACCCACACTTGTGGTCTGAGTATGGATAATTCATCCATTATCCAATGTGGTTTTTTCCATTTCTCCATTAAACCCACTCTTATGTATCCTGTTCTGTGCCCTCTTTCCTCTTGGTTGCTAACTGTCTCCAGAAAGAGCCCATGTAGCCTGTATGGGAAATGATCATTTAGATGTAATGTCTTTCTAACAAGCTGGGAACAAGCTCTTTATGGAGCCAGATAATAAGATCATGGCGTCCAAGTCGCAAAGGGGAACCCGTATTAAGGCATTGTGAAAGGCTAGATGCTGTGGATGCTACTGTTGTTCAGCTGGAGTCTGTGGCACATTGTTAACAAAGAGCGATGTGGTACAAGACATAAAGCTTCTTATGTAACTTAATGATATCTCCCTCAACGTATCAATGATAACTAACATAATGAGCATGAGAAAAGGAGACCGTTAAGGTGAAAGCTTTCTTTCTGCCTATGTTCCATTTAGTCACGTACATCTCAATATATCACACACAACCCAATGAGCTAATTGCACTTGCATTAAGGATATGACCTGATTCTGCCCTGTTGCATCCCCATGTGACACAGAACTGTGGGCTCATTCAGCACAGGGTGCAGTAATATTACATACCCATTTGTTGTAACTGTTCCACACTTCCGAAAAAAGAAACTGAGACACACTTTTCTTTTGAGTCTCACAGGGATCTGAAATGACAGGCTTTGCTTCCGCACTTGAAATTATGTTATTTTCTTTCCAAACATGAAAAATATGACAACACAGTGAGCTTTCCAACAACACATTACTTATGTTCAATAGAGTAATCACAATCTGCTGCGCGCTGTGACTAATCATAGTGGATGTCTCGAAAACGGAATGTGTGCGGGTTTATAGGTTTAAGGAAAGAAAGAAATGCTCTGGCAGGTGAACACATCTGCTGTTTGGCTTCCTGATACCCTCTCCCTACAGGAGCCATGAAATGAATCATGTGTCAGGATCATGATGAGGACAGCTGTAGATAGAAGAATAATTACACCTTCTTCTCAGTATTAAAACAAGACTGTATGTATATACGTGCAACAGTGTTGATGTTATATATTACGTTATATTGTATTTTTATATTTATTTATTTATCAAGGTTGGACTGACAGGCATTGCCGTCTCTAACAGCTCCAAACGACCTCACTACAAACATTTTAATGTGCAGCAGATTTACAGTAGCTGCTCCACACTGTTTGTGTGTAAGCTGCCAGACAAGGTAATAAAGCGTGACAACAGGGAGTTCTTCGTTTTCTGTTGCTGACAGATTTAGCTGAAAGCAACAGTTTGTTACTTTCTTGAGGTGGATACCTCTTTGATACCTTTGATTAATTGTTTTGATGAGTAATGAAGCAGTGCCATGTCAGTTTAGCTAAAGCACTGTGGTTTTATAATAATCTAATCTAAAAAAAGCATCACGCAGATAATATTTACCAGGCAAGATAGCGCCAAAGCTTTCTGTTCCTTTACTCGTAATCCAGAAAATCACTTCAGTAGATTATTACACAATCCAATTATGGTTCATAATCTGAGCCCAGAGAAGGTTCCTTTGCCTTTTACACTGAGCAGATGGCGAGATGGTTATATGGCGGGTTGTATGTGTATGTGGTTACGGAGGTGGACAGACACTGCAAAGGTGTATGTTTATATAAGATGTTATATGATGGGATTTACACTATGATCAGAGACCAATACAAAGAAAAAGTGTAGTACATAAAGTATGTGGCAGTAGGTGTGTATTTGTAGATTAGAGTTAGGTTACTGTTCATGATTCAAGTCTTATGTGTATATATATATATATATACATATATATATATATAACCTTTATTTAACCAGGAAGTCCCATTCAGATTATCTTATTATTAAATCTCTTTTACAAGAGAGACCTGGCCAAGGTAGCAGCCATACAAAGTCAGAAGCACTATAAAACAGGTGCATGCTACATAAATGAACAAAAAACAGTAAAACAATAAAACAGAGTATCATACTTACCAAAAGAAGGTACATAAACATTTCTCCAGAGCGTAATAGGTAAACTTGGTAATGTCTTGTAATTTGAGGGGTTCCTCTGAGGGGTTCTCAGAGTGTGGTACAGCCAATTGGTGGTTGTATGGATGATCAAAATTATGACATCAATGACTTGAATCATATTACCTGTATATAAAA
>JAFBJQ010000416.1:327939-353522 GCA_016785345.1 Trinectes maculatus
AGATGTCGCTATAACACCACCCTACAATAAGAGTTTACTATGGTGAATTGCCTTTTGTCACTGTAGGGGTTGACATCGACATCTGACATCGACATCTGATATCAACCGTGTAGACCCTGTGTTGTGAATAAACCTACGGTATTGCCACGATCCCGAACGCATCTGTGTCCGTGTGCATCTCCTTACCGGCTGCCGCTGCAACCCCCGCCAGCCGGCGGGCCGGCCATTTCACATAAGTAAACACAGCTGTGGAGGTGCTGCAGAAAAAAAAAGGCGCGCTGAGAGACAGAGAGAGCCAGCACAAACGAGTTCCCGTGTGAAGTCTGTACGTATTTACGGGGCAAACCACTTAAGCCGAAACAAGGAAGTTCACAGGAGATGTGTCGTAACCACGAAAACGACGTAATTCGCGACCAACGTAACTCCTGGACCCCCTGTGTATATATATATATATATATATATATATCCCTGCTGTACTATCTTAGGATTAATTAGTAACTAAAATATATTCAAATTTCACAGTGCAGCCAAGTCTGCCTCAAATTCAGTTTTTGTGTTATTGTTTGCTTTGATAGGGAGGAAAAACTCCTCTGAGAACTTGGCGGCTCTGAGGCACTGTGCATTCCCACTGGGCCACGATGGTTTCCCAGCAGACATGGTTCGCCTTCTGTCATTTTCTTTCCTCCTGAGAGACACTGAGAGGAAATTACACTATTCATTAAAAAGATTTGTCAAACTTGACTTCAGTGGTCATAATCAATATAAAGTCTCAGCAAGACACCTTGTAGAAAATACATAGCCCACTGGTTTTGGGTCTGTGCAAGTGGCTAATGGAAAAAAATAACTTTTTTTTTACTGTTTTACTGAAATATGTTCTGTAACATTCATATTACCATTGCCACACCGTAACCATGGCAACGGAGGTCATCTGAACTTAAAGAAACTTGATTGAACGTAAAAATCTTTTTATAAAAATGAACAAACTTTGTCCACTTAGCAGCTTTCACTTTATGTTTGTTATAGTTACCATGACGATGGCCCTCTGACACGTGTGTAATTTACTGTTTTCATGACGCTGGAGGTCTGATACACTGCTGCTCGGCCCCTCAGCTTCAATCTGCCTGGGCAAAGTATTTGTGTGGTGACTGAAGTTGGAGGACTTGTTGTTTTTAAGACCTAACGCGGGTTTAAAATGTGTGATATTCAATGAAACGAGACGAGAAGAGTAGATCATAGCATGTAAACCCAACCACCCACATGCTTAAAGCCTCCAGAACGTCCAATTAGATTGTTCCTGCGTTGTGTTTGTGGGATTGTTGTTTTAGATTTATTAGTTTTGGCACCGATTTCGATATCATTAGTGCCGTCTGTTAGCGACGGCTCATCCCCTCCTGCATCTCCCCTCATCTCTCTGGTCTTTTCCTCCCTCTCGCTCTTTTGCTTTCATCTTGGATCAGATTTTCTTCGGTTTCTATTAAGCTGGCTGTGTCAGGTCTGCCGCTACGCTGTGCCACTGTGCCTTCCACCTCTTTCTTCTCATTTTGCACATCATGTTTTTATCATGTATCTCTTCCCACCTCCTCAGCCACTCCTGATTTCATCCACTCTTCCTCCCACACTCAGCTGGCACCTCACTGTTTTCCTCTCGACTCCTTCTTCCCATGTCCCTTCATCTCCTGCTCCTCTCGTATGTGCCCGTAATGACTTCCTACCCTCAGATCCACAGCCATCTCCCCAGGTAGGAGTAACACAACCAATCATGTTTCATATCTGGCTTGACCCCCAACCTATCAGAGACCAGATCAAAGCAGGGAGCGGACAAGAGTCCACTAGAAATGGGCCATCATTAGTTACACAGGATGAGGGATGTTGTGTGCGATTGCTTTTGAGATGAAAAAAAAATAACTACTTTTGTTCAGGCGACACATACTGAGTAGTACTTTGTGAAAATTATTTTTCAGGTATTTTTCATCATTCTACCAACTGCAATGATTGAAGAAACAAACAAAATATACTGTGTGTGTGTGTGTGTGTGTGTGTGTGTGTGTGTGTGTGTGTATTAGTTACATGAGACATCAGTAACATGTCTCATGTGTTTACAGTACAGTCATAAATCGATGCCGTCTCCCCAGGGTGTAGAGTCATACTTATGCACTCTGTCGCCATTGATTGTGTGACAGAGACAAAACACACACACACGCACACACACAATCACACACATATACACTGGGCTCATTTCAATAGACATACAGTATATAATGTTATGTTATCTTTTTTGTCTTGTTTAAGTCAGGATTGTAAAATGTGCAGGCTGATCTGAGACCAGCTGTGACGGTTCCAGGTCCTGATAGTTTATGGTGTCTTTACAGTATTTGATGTATGCTCTCATTTGGCTGTGAATGTACAGTATTCACAGCGGCAGCTAAGACACTGGCCGGCAGATCGGGGGGGCTGGCGGCGGGCAATGCCGGAGTTTCTCTCTGCTCACACACAGTGTGAGAGGAAACAGTTGTGGCTGCATTTCATTTCCTCTCACAGACACTCTCTGTTCCAACTCACAACTCCTTGCCAGCTGTCATAGTCTCTGTTTGTATTCATGAATTCAGTCTGAATGTTTCAGAGATTGTCAGTCGAAACAGACGTGAGGCTTTGATGCCGGATACCTATCCCCTCGAATAAAACTCGGCCCCATTTGCTTATATAGCACAAAGCCTCCGGTGTGGAGACAGACTTACAGCTGGCACAGCTGCACGTGACTTTTCATATCCCCTTTTCAAGTAAGTGCTTTACGAAGCACGAAGAGTCGCGCAGCTTTCGAGTGACTTGCTCTTTGATCAAAACATGGCAACGTTTCCAGTGACAACGCTGTAAATGACGAGCAGCCAAAACGTATAGCGTTGTGTTTGGATCTACTCGAGTTCTCAAATAATTCAACGAGGAACTGATTTTATCTGCTCCTCTACTGTGAATACAAATCTACACTTATAGCTGCATTGAGGAAACGCCATCTGTAAGCGCATGTGGTTTCTGTCTGGTCCTAAACAAATGTAATCTGACCACTACATAGATCCCAATGCATTGATCTCACCACAGTGAAGCAATGCAAAGGCTTGACAGTTTGACTCTGTGCTGCACAAATGATGCATGTTAACCTGCTGAGCTTCAGATGCATGATACCTCTGCTGTGCTTCATGCTATCACCTCATGAAATTCACAATGTACTTTCTGCCTCTCCGCAGGACTCCTGCGCCCCATAGCACAATACTGTATTCACCTCACACAACATGGCACCGGAAGGTTTGCATGCGCATCAAACACAGAGGCTTTAAAAAAAAGGCCCCTCAAACGCTGCTGCCAGCAGCACAATGCAGACCCATGCATTATTCATATTCATTTATACAACCTCTTATCTCCTCATCATGGGCTCATCACATTTTCACAACTGAAGAGCCAAAAGCTCACAGTATAGAAATACATCAGTAGAGTTTAATGTACGATAAATAAAAATACTATAGAGGCATCCTTTACACTCAGTGTGTGACTGCAAGTCACATAAAGAGTGGTTTCATATGCAGTTCTGATGGCGGCATTCAAAATAAGATTCTTCTGACTGCGGTGGCACCCATACAGAATGCATCATGAGGTCTGACTCTGGCTGACTATTTCTGCCTTATCTGTCTGTCTGTCTGTCTGTCTGTCTATCTATCTATCTATCTATCTATCTATCTATCTGTCTATCTGTCTATCTGTCTATTTGTCTGTCTGTCTGTCTGTCTATTTTCAGTTATACATACATTTTAAAAGGTGCTATGTTTAAGGATATATGATCACTGTGTAGCCAACAACATTATTTACAGAAACATTGCTACTCCAGCATCAAACTCAGAACAGAATGCACCACCAATGTGAACATTTTTCTTCTATTTCTTCAGTGTGGTTTCCTGGCCACAAGACAGCGCAGATTTTTCATGCAGGATAGTAAAGGAAGTAAATACCGATAGTTGCAATACAAAGTCGATTTTTTCTTCGATTTCATTTTGGATCTTTTTCAAATACTTTGAACTAAAACACTGACATTTTTCTTCAAATCCTCTATTAGTCTCTATTATAAGCACTTGTGTCTGGGTGCAAGTGTGTGACTTTGTGTATGTGTGACTAGAGGATTACAGCAAGCAATGGCTGTCAAAATGACATGTTTTGCGTCAAACCACCTCGGAAACTGGCACCTTTTTGCAATTAGTCAATGCCTGGTGTGTATGTGTGCCACTTTGCAAGGGCATGTGTGCCTGTGTGTGCATGAGCTCAACCAGCAGTAATGTGTGAGGTATCTAGATGGAAAAAAAGGAACAACATTGATAATTTATTACTTCAAACAGCGATTCTCAGCTCAGAGGAAAATACGCCAGTTACATGAAGCCGGAGATTAAAAAAATGAAATGGGAGCTTGAATATCTGCGGGAAACGGGATGATAACCTTTCCTTTGAAGCAAACAAGTCCCCGCTCCTGTTGCACAGCGTGTCACTAGAGTCATGGTGCTGAATTTAATGGCTGTTTTGCTCAGCTCAGATTTAGATCTGTTCCCCAGTTTGTTTGATCATCATCTGCAGCGACACACTGATTCAACAGAGAAACTTTTCCCATGTTAACGGTGATATCTGCGTCTGTGGTTTCGGAGAGATAGAGAGGCTGTCGAAAAATCCATATGAGACACCACACTGTGAGGAGAGAGGACTTAATGTGGTTGTGTGTGCACGTTCCCTCGCGTTGCCTGCACACCTGTGGTCACCAAGGCAACATGGCCCCTGCTTCTTTTGTATTTAACAGGGGAAATCAGACATCAACGACTGCTGTCTTCCTCCGCCTACCTCTCAACCAGCAGCACAAATTCCACCCACAACCCCCTTGGGCAGATGAAACATTAAATGGAGCTTTAATGAAATTTCAGGGATTGTCCTGTGGCTTGATCACTTGGGTTGCCATCACACAGGGTGGTCCCTCCTTTTTGAACAGTGCTTCGGAGTAAGGGAGCAAAGCCACTAATTGCAGAGCTTTAGAATGAGTGAGGGAACAGAGGAGGAGGGGAAAAAGAGGCAGAAAAGGGAGAAAACAAAAAGGAAAAGCAGCACATGCTTCTAAAGGTCACATGTGACACACGGAGAGAAGTTCACACATGCACATGTCTGCTCACATTTATATTATTTCACTGTTGCAATCAATGGTCCTGCCAACAACCAGGCCCTGTGGTGCTGATTGTTAAAATGAATATTTAATTAGCAGAAGTTAAATTAGAGCACTGACAGGAGGCGGTGCTGCTGTGGATCATTGAAGCTCGGGTAATTAGAATCTTCCAGAGCAGTTGGGAACACACAGCTGTTGTTTGTGTGTGTGTGTGTGTGTGTGTGCGTGTGTGTGTGTGTGTGTGTGTGTGTCGACATTCAATCTCTAGCATTACTAGATCAGCAGTCTGGAAGCCATGAGCAGCAGTGTAGCGCTGGAGTAATTGTTGATCACTATTTCAAGCACAATTAAAGGGAAAGTATAATGAGTTGATAAACAAAGTTTATTTTTGAAATTATTTTCATTAAATTTACTAATGATCTGCTGATGCTTTGGTGAACTTTGTTACAGTTGTGCAGCAGGGGACTGTTTTCAAAGCAACACCATACAAAGACACAGAGACTGAGAGAGCAGATTTCATACTGATACTGATTAGCTTAGCTTAGCTTAAATGCTTATCTTGTGCGCATGGCTAGTCAGTGCCTGCTTACTTTGATGCAATTTTGTACCTCTCTTGTCTTTGTTAATATCTATTTCTAACACTACAGAGGCAGCCTTCATCGAGGTGTTGACAGTGTCTGCGAAGACGTGTTGCCGCTGTCCATGGTGCTGAAACACACTGCGCTCATTAGACACGACTCACACCAATGCTGCGTTATTTGAGTCACAGTTTTCACAGGTCACATTCCTTCTCGTTCACCACGGAACCTTGCTACTGAGTTCAAGAAATGCGTAAACAAGGAAGCGCCAATTAATCATATGAAGATGCAAATTAAGCTGTATCAAACGGGTATAGTTATGTGTCTACTGTAGACATCTGTATCTACACTGTAAAGAAATTTACCATGTAATAACACACACCATTCTGGCTGTAAAAATGCAACCATTCCGTTTTAGTTCAGCAGTTTCCAATTATGTACTGGTTTATGGAGTAAAAAATATAACTTACTATTTTACATTATCTTTAGTTATAAAGGAAAAAGAAAACTAAGAGAATACACAATAGTCTTACAAGTATGTGTACAGCTGACTTTATATGACTAATTAACATTTACATCCCCAAAGTGGCACGGAACAGTTAGTTTTCCAATAAAATCCCAAATGGCAGATTTAACTGTCTCTGAACTATGAACTGAAAAGCTCCCACTATTATAAAGACATTTAGTTGAGTAGATTGTTGGCAGGCACATGGTCCCAGAGAGATGAGTCTCACTCATGTAAAACTGTGTTTACAGTACGTCCCTGTTTTGAATGAATGCGCTCACATTTTCTTCAGGTAATTAAAGCTGACCTGCTCTTGCACTCTCGCTGACTGGCGATAACGTATCACAGACTAACCCCGGTGCTCATCAAAGCGAGGCATCTGTTCTGGCCCATAGCTATATTAGAGTGTTTTCCCTCTACATCCCGTTTGTGCCGGCTTTAATTAGCACAGCCAGAGGAACGAGACAACTAACCTGCAAACCTCTGAAAACATTATTGTTATTTAAAGCTTTTGCTACTTTATCCTTAGTCCAAACACTTGACTTTAATGTGTGTCTGAGGTGTGTGCATGCATTTCTTATTAAGTTTGGAGAGATTTATTGTATTATGAGTGCTATAGAGTTATCACAGTGTAACTTTCTGGGTGTGGGTGGGTAGGTGGTGTAATGCAGAAACATATAAAAGCTACACATATGAAAAAAATGCTCCATCATTTAGTAGTTAACATGCTTCTAGCAACATAGTGGGTTGCTAATGTGTTTTCAGTAGCAGACCAGAGACAACAGGAACAGCATGCAATGTAAGCTAATCAAAGATTTACTGGGCTTGGTAATTTACATCTGATTAATGTTATGATGTCCTGAGTAAAGAGAATGATTTCTGAAGTTTCACCTATTATTTTTCCGGGAGGTCGTTGTGCCAGCCTCTTGTTATGCAGCCTAGTGAATAATGCCATCTGTTCATCATCATTTAAATGTTTTTGTCTGAGCCAGTTACCTTCATTACGAATGCCAGACGGATCTGAGGGCATGCGATGTGCCAGCCACCATGCCCATGTCCTGGACTAACCCCTGAGTCAAAGACATTTACATACACACACACATGCACAGCCATGAACCAAAGATAATTTAACATTAATGTTGTCGTAATTCATTCACAGGGAGGGCTAAAATAAAAACAATGTAGACATGTAAAGTGTTTGAATTATGTATAGTTCATCTGCAACTTCCTCTCTCTCTCTCTCTCTCTCCCTCACACACACACACACACACACACAGATAAGAGATACATAGAAAGAGAGAGAGAGAGAGGCAGATAGAGAGAGAAACAAACACAAAACATTAGTAGTTCTTCGGTTTGGTTCCAGGCGGCTCGTTTAAGATGTGGAGCAGTGTAACGTCAGACAGATCTGTAGCAGGGATAGATTTCATTAAGATAACGCCTCTCCACTAGCTGCTGAGGTAAATGTATTTCAGGTGATAAAAAGAGCAAATCTTGTTCTCAAACTCTCTGCTTGCCACAGAATTTGAATGAGAATAGAGTGCAGGCCAGGACTACTGAGAAATGCCTGTGCTTGTGTCCCTCGTCCACTTGGGTGTGTCTGTTTTTCACTGTGTGAGTGCGTGTGCGTTTTAGGGAAGCGCACTTTGACAGAAGGTGGCCCATTGATAAATAATAGTCTTATTCAGTTTCCCTCTCACTGAGTCTTGTCTTATTCGACCTATGACACTGCACCTTTCCCTCCTGCTTCGCCCACTGTAACCTGCACCTCCCCCACACTGAAAAAAAAAAACAGCAAAGAAACTTTCTCTCCCACTACTTATCTCCTTTTTGAACTTGTGCTTCTCCCACTTCAGACTTCTGGCCTTTTTTTTGAAACAGTTTGATTTAACTCCAGGCAAGGTGATGGGGTAAAGCCTCCACGGCCTATAAATAAGATATTTTATTGTCAGATTCTACTTTTCCTGTCATCTCTCTGAGGCTGTGTCCAGATCACTGATTTTGATTCAGTTATTCCCCTGATGAGTCCCTGGCATATGGATAGCATCATAAAAAAAACTCGACATGTTTTGTTGCCAGAATTAATTTGGCCACAGGAAAAGTTTGTGTGACGTGCAATTTATTGGTTTTAACTGCCATATAAATTACATACATATCACAATTGCATATTTGAGCCAGTGACAACCAAAATGTTTAGACACCAAAACAATACTTGCGACTTGAACTTGCAGCATTTGCACACTGATACACAAACACAACCATTTTAACCTTGACGAGCATCTGTATGAAGATGGAGAAATATTGCTGTATAGCAGTATTACATTATAGGCTTGCCTAGCATGGCAGCACATTGTTGTAACTAAATAAGGATTTTCTGCATATTTTTCAGTATATTGAAATATATGGTAAAAGTTTTTATTGTGCGGTGAGAAGCAGCTGTAATGGATTTGGTGTAACCCCTGAGAAGGCACTGCTGAACAAGCAGGACAATGGGCACAGAGACAGTTCAGAGGGAAGAGGATAATAACAGACACTTAGGTGGTCATGCAGAGGCAGGGAGAGATATATAAGGTGGTCTGGGCCTTTTGGGTCCGACTCTGCCTGTGTTCGGGGAACGAGGGCAGCTGTATTCCAGACCCGGAGCACTGGAGCTGAACTAACGAGAATGTAATGGCCCTCCATCAAGCACTGTTACAACTCGCCAGTACGAGCACAGTCAATATGCACGAGAGACTCGTAACTCTGTAGAACTATAGGACATGCAAAATTGATGCAGCACAAACATGTAGAGCGCACTTAGACATGCAGTACATAAACTTTGACTTGTTATTTTACTATAGGAACATCGTTCTTGCAGAACTTTTGGCTGCATGTTGTTGAACAAACTCACGGTTTTGTATTTTTTGACTTTACCGCAATATTTGCTAACATGTGTGACACACACACTTTATCCCATGTACAGCAGCATCTGTTTGAATATATGCACCAGTGCATTGTCAGGAATCCATAATGTGAGATGTTTGAGTTGACTGTGGGTTAATGGCGTTGGCACTATTGGTTCCTATGTCATATATTGCTTCTCTCCAGTAAAATACCACATATTCAAACCACATAAACTGTGATATACAAGGTTTGCATGCACATGCACAAATTTCAAGGGAAATTTAAACTTGTTGTAAGAAAATGCTGTTGTCATAACGGATGCATCAGAAACGAAGGGTAAATAGTCAGATGCAGATGCCCAGACGGCGTAAGCTTACCAAGTGAGGTCAGTAGTTAGAAACAAGCAAACGAATCCAGACAGGAACAGGAAGTAATCCATGCTGTAACCAAATGTAACAGCCTGGCACCTGAAAGGGCGAAACAGGACTCTTATTCCACTGGGACCTAATTATCAATAAGACTTTGGTAGGAGAGAAAAATGGTGGGAAGAAAAAAAAACACTCACGAAGACAGGAAGTAAATCACGCGTTTCTTACATAAGGGACACAGTAATGATAATAAACATCTTTTCCTAGTGAAACAGATAACAGAAATCCTTTTAACCAGGCTGGCCATAACAATGACACAGTAGATGTGCTAGACTTTACCACATGAAGCATTTCATTAGCACATCCTCTGCAGGTCCACCTCGCCTCAGCTCTGCCTGTCGGACTAATGGTGAGAGATGAGAGCTAATGATTTGAACACATCCTTATCCCAGCTCATACACACTCATTTCCCTGTCACCCAACTCCAACAGTAAGAAGCACTGCAAATCCAGCCTGATTCAATTAGGGATGGTGGGGTATTAAGCAAAGCCCCTGATATGAATGCATGTGATGTAGCATAAAGCAGCAGCAGCGGAGGTGCTGACAGTGGACTGTGTAGGAGCAGCAAGTGAGCAGAGGGAAACACCTACAGCCCTGACCTCACCTGCATCCTGTCAGCTGACACATATGTCCTCCAGCAATGAGATCACACGACAGCTCATTGGGTCTTAAATGATGTGACCAGATATGGCAGGGTCTGGCTGCGCAGGCTGTTATATGCCTTGCCAGACATACATCAGTATACACACACGTACACACTCACAGGATGGGAGTGCACTGTTTCCCTCTTTGTGCAAATGTTTCATGCAACAGCTGCCTCCGTTGACGCAACAGCCCTCGCGTTGCTCACGCTGTCAGCCCGATTAACGAATGACTCGAACCTTAAAAGGCCTGGAAATGCTACTCGCCTTATAATGGAGCCTGGCCCTTACACTCTGCAGCGCTCTAAAAGGCTGGGAGATAAATAAATAAATAAACTGGCGGTTAGCACATAAGACATGGAATTTATTACCTGTCCGGCTAATTAAATGGCTGAAGATATATAGGGGCAGGAGATAGTGAGATGAGAGTGGGATGAGGGGCCGAGTGGAAAAACACGAGAGGAGTGAATTGCCGCTTTTGATAAATTTCCCCCCTGAACTTCGTCCTTTTAGCAAACACACACACGCGCTCACGCACACACGAGTGGCTCTGCTTTGGATGCGTGTTTGTGTGTGTTAAGGAGTGCAGATATGAATGATGATGCGTGCCTGTATGTTAAAGAGGATGTGCACCAGCAGAACTGGCCCACGTCCAGGCATTCCAACACTTATCAGTATTCCGAGTGGCTCCAACCGGATTTTATGAACTTGGGGGGAAAAATAAATAAAATTATGAAGCAATGTTCTGCCAAATGGACGAGAAATGGCGTTGTGATTGTGATTTGCCATTTGACCACAGCTTATGCACGTGCAGGTTTCCCCAGGTGACACTCGAAACGTCTTCACTCCAAACGACTTGGCTCAGTGATGCAGCAGCGTATGAGGGGGTTTGGGGGGGGTGTCCTGCTCATTTACTCCTAATTCCCCATCAAACTCCTGTTGCTATTAAGCCTAGATTGTTTTCAAGGTTACCCTTCACTCATGATTCAATTTGTTCAGGGCTTTTTTTTTCGTTCATCTGCGCCAATCCCACTGCCTCGGCCCAAACAGACGTGTTAGAATGCAAACAAGGTGGCCGCCCTGCACCGAGACGGAGTGTAGTCATGGAAAATTGCTAATTTGAGACAGAGAGGGGGAAGAAAGAGGCGAGGAGATAACGCCACAGGGCTCAGCTGGTGGAAAAGGCAATCCCACTTCCATTAGGCTGCTCTCCTCTCTCCTGCCGAGACGAGCCTGACGCGTCATTGTGCTCCTATTAGTGACTAATTTCAAACGAGGTGTTACACTCAGCTGTTTACCAGCCTGATAGAGACCAGAAGGCTTTGCCTTGCACAAAATTCCTCTGATGTCTCTCTCTCTCTCTTTCTCTGTCTTTTGCTCGGCGGGCCAGACCTTTCGCTAACCTTTCTTTTGCCTCAGTCGCTTACTCTTTGGCCAAATAACAGATGAGCTTGCCCCCCCAAAAAGAAAAAAAAACTACCCGCTGGTCTCCTCTCGCCATATTCATCTCTGTTTGGAGACCACCCAAGCAGACCTCCTGGGACGCAGAGCGCTGTTATGTCATGGAGGATTTGAGGAGGGCGGCGAGGGAGTGACTGGAGAATAGGTTTTGACTGACCCACTGGCAAACTGAAATGAGTGAGGAGCAGGATTGATGGCCAGCTTTCCCCCCACATGACATTAGCTTCCTGTGATGCTCATCATCAAAACTGCTCTTCTCTCTGTCTGTCTCTTTCATCTTAGCAGACGCCGCTGAGGGAGGATGGAGAGAGGGAGGGAGAGAGAGAGAGATGATGTCAACCAGGGACAGCTCTGATTCGACATCTGAAGGTACCTGTAGACACTGTCTGGATATCTCCTCAATACACACACACAGTCTCACACAAGTACACTTTAAAGATATTCAAGGCAAAGTGTAAAAAAAAAAACAGTGCTTGTGGATTTAAAAAAACAGAACTTTTTTTTGGCTTTTTTTTTTACAATCGTCTTTGCCCACTGAACACAAATAACAAACCCATCAGACCCTTCAGAAGAAATATAAAATAAGATGTTTACAGAAAACGTGATGATCGTTTATATGGTGCAGATTTATGATGATGCATTTTGATCCCCACGGCTGCTTCTATGGCTATATGAGACATCATATAGCATGTAGCCTTAATTTTATAGAAAGACTCATCACATTAAATCCTATTTTCTGTTTTCCTCTCAGAAAGGATGAAAGTAGATGGGTGTTTATCTGAGAAAATGTGAATGCAGTCATTGTGGACTGTGCTATATAGCATCATATTTTGTCGTTGTTTTTTACGTCAAGGTCCAGTTAAGTACGTATTTCAACCTATTCATTACTTACCACTAATAACTTGCTTGTCCTTATAGAGACCAAGGTATATGGTATAGCAGGGTTTGATGAATACATAAATAATGATAAATAATAAATACAGAATATTATAATTATCTGTACATTTTTTTGAGAAGAAACCAATACACAGGAGAAGATTATCATCTTCTCCTGTGCCTGTTCACCATGTTCTCAGTTTTAATTTAGCCTGTTTGCATGGAAACATTTGCTTATTACGACAAAAACAAAATACCGATGATGCTGTTCGGAATCACATTATTTATTCTGCTAATTGTTTATGAATGCACTGGGTTGCAGTTACTGGGAAAGATAACATCTCAGCCAGATGATGCTATTACAGCTGATTCAGTGCTGCATGAACATTCACAATTAAAAAGCAGCAGATCCGAGGCAACAGGTCAGTAATACAGACGTGACAGTGCCATGACCGCAACAAGAATCAGCTGAAGGAAGTGTTTGCATTATGTATGCATTATATATATATATATATATTTTTTTTTTTTTTTTTTTCCTGTATCTCATGATGCATCAGTGAGTTGTGACTTACTTTCTTTCTTTATTTTTTTACTCTGTTTTTCAAATACTCTCATAACTATAATATTTATGTTTTTTTTACAATGATGAGTGACAATACAAAAAGAAAAAAAAACAGGGAAAAAAGAAATCCAAGAAAGAGAGAAGGAGAGAGGATAAAGAGAGTGTGCGCATGCGCGTGAGAGAGAGAGAGAGAGAGATAATAATCAACCTGAAGGTTAAACTGTGTTAAAATCTCATTTGCCAGGTTCAGTTGTTCCATCAGGACATTGGTTCATTAGGGAAAGTGAACTACACGGCAGCGTGAAACAGGGGAGACCTGATCAGATAAAAGCTAATAAAATGTAACCGCCAGCATAGGTAAATCAGAAATAAATAAAAGACCCCACCTTTGTAACATTGGCCAACAGTGGTCTCTTAAGCCAAGCAGCAGCTTGTGAGGTCTTTTTACGATGGAGATCCACTGATGTTGTCAGTGACTTTTACCAGTGTTCAGCAGCTTGCTGCTGTTTCCTCTATGTGTTTGAACCTGTTGGCTCAAATGGAGATGGAACAACAATGGCTGCTCAGTGATGATTTTACTTTGCTGTGGTGCGACAGATGGACAAGACGCTTGCAAGTTTAGGAAGTGAATATTTACCCATAGCATGATCATGACGACTGTCATACAACTGCGTGATCATTCATTTCTATTAGATGGAAGTTAGACAATGCTAACGATGCTAATCGGTTTGCAATGAGGTTCTGGTTATTCCAGACCTTAAGAAAAAGAAACTTCAAGCCACTGGGTTTAATGTATTTAATTACGAGCCTATGATAGCTAAATTATGCCTCATAAACAACATCGCCACAGACAGACCCTGTTTTCCGTTCAGTAATTGGATTGTGGTTTATTTTTATAATGTTGTGTTCATAATGTTACTGCTTGAAATTGCTTCTGAAGTTTCAAAGTAATTTTATTTCTTGTCAAACAAATATAAACTAAGCCTAAGACTAAGGAGCTATGCAGCAGTTCATTGAACTGACTCCCCCCGTGACCCTTAAGGGATGAGTAATAGATAATGGATCAATGATGATTGAAGCGTCTAGGTTTTGGAGGGCCATGACATATTTCCACCTGAGATCAGAAACTATGTGAGCTACTGGAGTGAAACATGGGTTTATATGTTTTTATCACACTGTGGCACATTAACGTTCACCTGCAATCTCTTCTCATCTCCTCGGTGTTCCAGGTCATAATTAGGTGATTTGCGGTAGGTGTAACGCATGCCTTTCATATATCAGCAACTTAGACATTTCATGACTTGTATCCAGATTGGATCTGAATCGGAGTTTGACACTTGGCATTGCTTCTGCACTTGGTAATAATGTGTCTCTCTGTGTGTGTTTGTGTGTGTGTGTGTGTGTGTGTGTGTGTGTATAATACTATGACCTTTAGTATTACACAGACACACACACACACACACACACACTATGACCTTTAGTATTACACACACACACACACACACACATATATATATATGCAGATGTGCAGACGTGGAAGTTGAGATCATTAAACCCCATCACAGTAATATGCAGGCTGACTAACTCCACTCATGCTAACAGCTACGATGACAAATAGATCTGAAGAGGCACTGGCTCTGATAAATGCAGCAGGAGGTCTGAAGTGCTGTTCATCCGCTCTTCCCTCAGTCTAGCACCAAGAAAAAAATAAATAAAAGGGAGATGGAGAGGTTTTTATAGACGTAAACGTTTGGGAGGAGAGATGCTGAAGAATAAAATACACACACACACACACACACACACATATATTTATCTATATACCACAATTTCCCCTGATTTAAAGGACTTTAAATGAGCCACTTGTTTGTAACCAAGCAGCTGATCACATGACTTTTCCTCATTACATCTTATCCCCTCACTCTTCCTCCTCTCCACCCCTCCCCCACTTCCGACTGCATTGTTTGTCGCCACTTCTTTGCCTCGAGCGGCTTGTGCGCTTCCTTCACCTCCTCACCTCTGATTGACGGACAGCAGACCTCCCGTTGTCATGCTTGTTAAGCCCATTAAGGCTGGTAATCACCCGCTGCTCTGCAGGTGCTCGGCCGGCTGTCTGCACACAGCGGGCGAAGGTCAGCCGTGTCGCTGGAGTCACACACGGACGAGCTCGCACACATCAGCCAATGCTTTTCGGAGTCTTTCACCATGTGAGACTTTATTCTATTCTGACTTCGAAGCAGAAAGAAGACAAACAAAAAGCGGCCATTACAGCTTCAGAGCAGAATGTAACGTTCCTGTATGTGGCTTTGTATTTATCCTGTAAACATGGTTGTTTTGTTGTTTGTCCTTTCCCGTCGTGAAAGCTCGCCTCTCCCTCTCCCTCGTCTGAGCCTCCCTGTTATGCCTTATTTCTCCTTGTTTTGTTTGTCCCTTAACAGGATGTGATGGGGATGTTTCTCCCAATCCCTCTGCCCTACAGTTTAATTAGAAACTGTGTTGTGAACACTTGAGTCTTGTGCATTGTCGCCGGTTGTCTGTAATTGCCTTTGCGGGCGCTTCCAACGTCCCCAGAAAGTGAAGAGGGTCTGTAGGGGGGTGTTCATCATCTCAACATACTTTACTGCTGTTTACATGGGCTGGCTCGCACCTGTGCTGTTACTCACTGATAAGTGACTCAGGAGTCTTTGCTGTAATAATGAGCGGTTTCCTTGCTTTGCACTTTATTCCCTCTTCCCGTTTGCTTGGTTGCTTTGGTTTTACCTTCACCTAAAGTCAGGTGGTTGGACATGGTGTTTTGTGATAAGGGCGCGTTGTGTGTTTGTATGACAGATCATCGTAAGCACACAGATGGAGAGGCAACATTAATCATGTGGGGGGTGGGAGGGTGGGGGAGAAGGTGTCCAATGTACTGTAAAGCCTTAATTAAAGCTCATTAAAAAACAATGCGCGTTTGAATGCAACGTGAAATTAGGTCCAGGTTAAATCACCTAATTTCAAACAGCTCCAATTGATTGTCAACATTCGGATGAGAAAACCCGGCTTTTGATCAGTTCCAGCTTTCATTTCATTCCATTTCCATTATATTCACTATTTTCTTTTTCTGTGGAGCCTGTGAGAGACCCACTTACACAGTCCTCCTTTTATAAATCTAACTCTGAGTGAGATGAGAGATTAGTCCTAGGGAGGCCCAACGGATGCCTGCTGCCCACTGTGTTTCCAGAGTTTCCGGAGTAAATACACTGATATCCATTTTTTAGCTATATATATATATATATAAATCCAAAGGTGTTTTTCATGTTTTTATTATCCAAACCCTTAAGCATATTCTTGTAGCTCTTTGAGGTAAACATAGAAATATATGGATAGTGTCTAAAATGTCATTATGCCTCTCAGAGCAGTAACATGTGGTGCGGGATGAGCAGCAGAGGGAGGAGAATAATAAAGAAAATAAAGGAGGGGGGACCTTGACAAAATCAGGGTAATTAGATAAAAACAGAAACTGATGGAGAGCGAGCGAACTGAAGGTCGGCGCTTCAATGTGCTGCGTCGGGAACGTTGTAGGAGCCACAATTACCTGCAGTGTAGAGGGGGGTCAGAAATCCCACACAGCCTTGGTACCATGTTCCAGAACCTTGATCACAGATTTATCGTATTCTCTCATTCACTAATTTAAGCGTTTGTGATGGCAGGTCTCCTCCTCTGCTGCAAACTCCTGACCCTTGCATGTCCCCATGCCGGTTTTAAGTAGCTGTTGTGAGGATGAGTCATACTCGTCCTGATCTGTTGTCATACATTTCGCTGTTGCACACAATTCAGCATCTAAACTTAGCTTTGCTGGTTCTATTCTCATCCCTCTGCGGCTTTTGGGAGAATGAGCATTAGTCACAGGTTTTCTGCTGCAAGCACAAACTGATCTCTCTCTAAAAAAATAAAATGATATTCTGACGCACCACGTTTTGTTGCTCAAACTCCAGTATTGACATCACGTTCACCATCAGATAACTTTATTGACTCGGGTGCTTTGTACTGCAACGCAGGAGTTGGAGTTTCCCATCCTTTCAGAAACTCCAACTTCCTATGAAGTGATGACTGTGATGGTGGGGATTGCACTTGTTGTTAAGATGCAGTACTGCGTTCTGGATTAGGTTTTATTAATGTCTGTGTGTCTTGAGAAATGTAAAACCACCAATAGCAGCGTTATATCTAACGGCTTTTTGCTGATTAATAAAAACATTCCACTGTCAAACCTAATTCTAAATTCGGGCGATGTCTTGGGGCCGACATGTATCGACCCAAAAAAAAAAAAAGCATACTACCTATTCTCTCAAAGATTGCTGACAAAGCTGTCATTGAACAACTGACAACAATTCTTTATGCACGACGGCTGCTCCCTGAGAATCGACTCTTTGTTAAGGATGTGAGGACAGTCTAAATTAACTGCAGAGTGAGCACTCCCACCTTTCACTCGGCTCTTTGAGGGTAAATTATTCCACTTCATCAGATTCTGCCCTCTGCTCGGTGAAGATGGATCCCTGGATGGATCAGAGAGAGACTCAGGTGGCTGATCCGGGATAAGAGCTTGTTTACTATATGATGGAACAAAGATGTACGACTTATCAATCAGCTGAAACTGATACAATGCATATAGAGCTAGTTAAATCAGTATATGAATATAAACTGAGTTTATACTCTGGTATGGTGCAGGCCAGGTCAGATATCTGCACTGAAATTCAGACTGGGCTATGCTCCTCTTGTTGGTTGATGTAGAAATACAGTGAGACTACAGGATGTAAGCAGAGAGTGTGTATGTTCACCCATTATCGCTGCTTGCGAGTTACTGTGTGAGCTTGTTAACTTCGCTCCCACCACACGGAGTCTACACGTTGTCGCTGAAAGCCCGGGGTGTGTGAATGGTGCTGTTAACACTGCTGCTGCAGAAGTAAAATGCTCTGTTGATTTTGTTTCACATTGCTGCCTGACTCGTACAGTATGTGTAACGCTTCCTCTGCCTGATTGGGATTTTCCCCAAAAATTACATCTCTCTCTCTCTCTCTCTCTCTCTCACACGCGCTCTCTCTCTGTCTATCTATCTATCCTTTCAGGAAATTGATGAATAGTTGGCATGGTGTAACCATGGCAACATGTTTTCTTCTAAGCAATGGGAAAGGGTTTTAAATCTATGACTATGTTAATTTGCACATCTGACTCACTCTTTCTATAAATCAGTGTTTTCATTGTCTCATGGATGCCGAAGTGATTAACAGCTCAGTCTGCTCTCTTATTGAATGGTCAAAGTTACAGTTAAAATATAGAATGTGCTGTTAAATAAATGATTTAATTTCTGCATGGTCTCCAGTGACCTCCTGCAGAGTGCACGTGGACACAGGTTTTGGTATTAGAAACCTTTTAATAAGCCAGTGGCACTGGTTTTGGAATAGCTTTCTGGACTTCATCAGCCACGTCATTGAAAAGGAGGCTTCGAAGACAGATTTGTATTTCACTTTTTTTTGCAGTATCTGGGGAATATGACAAAGGCTTGTTTGGGACGTTTCTTTCAAGACCTGACAAAACAAATGAAATCCAGGATTTGTAAACATAATGTTCCACTGTGTTTTGGGAGGAACATTACATCTCTCCAAAACACTTTGCTGCAGGACTTGGTAACAAGCAGCGCTTTTGTTGACAGTATGTCAAGGACAGCGTTTGACAGGAATTTTCATGGGGCGTGGACGCTAGTTTCTTAAGAACCTACAAAAGACTGAGTCACTTTAGAGTTGTTTGTTTAGGAAAATCTTTGGATGTGTAAAGAGTCACAAGGCAACAGTGGTTTATTATATCCTTTGATTTTGAGCTCTTATTGATGGAAACACACCTACACATATTGGAGTGCTCTCAAACCCTTATGTGCAGCTGCTGCGTGAGGAATATGAATGTTTGTGTTGTGTTGTGTTGTGGTGCGTTGCTTTGATTCATGGCCTTACAACTTTCCCTTTGCAATTTATAATCTTTAAAAACTGCTCATACACACATAGACCTGTAGGGGATTGAAGACATGCAGGGGATGTCTTGATGCTTCCTCTCATCTGAATCAATCACAGGTGACCTTATGCTGCTACCGAGGAGTGAGCCAAGCCTTGATTAGGAGTGCCTCCGCTTGTTAGGCACAATGACTGTCTGACTGTTTTGCATCCCACACATTTTAATCAGGCTCACACTTCCATACATGCAACTTCCCATTGCCTACTATTTTCATGCACAGCCACCTCCACATCTCAACAATCAATATGAAACTACCCTATTATCGTGTTTTCTGTAAACAGGGGCGGTTAATGCTATTTTTCTGTCCTCGTTACTACGAACAATGTGAAAACCAAAGCGAGACGTTCCATGAGACATGGCAAAGAGCCAGTGAGTGAGTCGACCCAGCGATGCTCCATATCAGTACAATCAGATTGTTCCCTGCACTGGAAATAAAATTCAAACACAATAAAAACGCAAAACTCAAAACATTTAGGTTTGTAGAAACATCAATCAAGAAGAAGCTCTGGAGCAGTCTTGGCATAGTGGTGACGTAGTTCCAGAGTTACAGAAGCCGGTGTGAACAAGAAAATACAATGAAATGAAAATACAACTTCTGATACCTTTCATGTTCAACAAAAATAGATAGATAGATTTACTTTGATCCCAAAATGGGAAATTACGAAAAATGTAAGAAAAAAGATTGGTTAAACACAAATATTCCAAATATATTATCCAATATCTATTATAGGATAATCAGTCCAGTACAGGAGCTCACAGTACGTCAGATAAATATTCTTTACAATACTGGTGCCAAGAAAGATATGAGACCATTGATATAGGGAGCGAGGAAACAGAATAAAGGAGAAGATATAGCATTTCAGTGTCCCCCCCATCGCTGATGCCTGACCCCGGCTCGGGAAAGCAGATTTATTAAAATAAATAAATATGCTTTGGCCAGGCTGTCTCCTTCCTTTCTCTCTGGACACGAGACAAAGCGAGGTGCAGACTGATGTATGAGGCAGGGGAAAATGAAAGTCTGGCTGAGTAAGAGATTGCCCTGGGTCCTCCTATCAACCCTCGGAATCGTATAAACTCTATGAGGAGGAGAGGCGAGGGACGAGAGGGGACGAGCGGGGAGGAACAGGACAGCAGGAGACGGAGGAAACAGTGAGAGTTCAGTGAAAAGGGACAAATACATACATAAAAAAAAACAAATTCAGGGTCAGATTTGGAAAAAGCGGAAACAAACAGAAAACAAGCATTAATAAAATGAGGGATGGCAATGGTGGTGGCTGAAATGGAGCGGAAAATGTTCAAAAATGGAAGCGGGTGATTAAAGGAGGCTTCCGGCTTTTATCTCAGAGTAGAGCCTCAGGCCTCTCTCCTGGAGGGGCTGGGCGAGAGGTGGGCACACGCCAACCAGAAGAGCTGGGGGGTCTACACACAGAGTAGAGGGTAAAGATAAAGGGATAAAAAGGGGAGGTGGGGTGGTGCTGACTCTAACACTGTCGCTTCTCCTTTTATTTCTTACAGCTGCTATGCACACAGACCTCTTGCCCTCTCCTCACAGCGCGGGAGTCTCGGGTTTATGTTATTCTCCTGTGATGTAACCTCGCTCTTGACAACACAGGCCCAAAAGCTGGAGGCGTGGCCTGTTGTGTAACGTTCCGTATTTGAAATTGCAGCGTCTCGCCCATGTGCAACGGCAAGAGTTGTCTCCATGATCAACTGAAACAATCAGTCAGAAGAAATACAATTGCACATACCAATATAATTGTGCAAATGTGGCATAAACGGACACTGCTGACATGAATGTGGCTGTAAACAAATGTTGCCAGTCTGTGATGTTGCCATGGAAAAATCCCACCTCCATGAACCCAGTGGGGAAGATTTTAAAATCATGTGTCAGTAAAGATGGAATTGTAAGAAGCTGAATGAGAAAACATGTTTTCATAGTCTCTTAATCTCCTCAAATATAAATCGTGTGTGTGTGCGCGTGTGTGTGTGTGTGTCCACATGGTGAGTGACAGAGAGGCACTTCCTGCCTCAGAGACCCACCGAGCTCAGACTAGTGTGTCTGATGCTTCACTGATCCGGGTCGGAGCTTTTATTTCCGCATCCCCTCAATGGACAGCCACTGTGTCTGTCAGGTCAGCCTTGGCAGAGCTGACCCCACATGGTATCCAGCGCATGAACCAGCAGACGTGGCTAAACTGTTGAGAGCGTACAATAACATAGCCTCGTCCACAATTTATAGGGTGGGACGAAAAAAAAATAAGCCCTGTTTGCTCGTCCTTAGTTTCAGAGGCACACAGGTAATTTGAGTGTCACGCCGCAATATTGTTCGATCCCTGAACGTTTCACGTAGGTTAAATCAAACCAAACGCTTTGATTTCTTCTCGTCCATGAATCATAAGGTGAATTTCGGATCAAGCTGCCACTGCAGTTCCTCCTGTCTGTTTCAGAGGGGCGGAAATAGTCTGCCATCGTTAAAGCGGGCCCCGGGCTAGGCCTCAGGCTCCAGGCAGAGCTGGGAGGAACTGTGCCCTAAACCAGAAGACTCAAAATAGCTTCGCTTTGTGGGCGTGTCTGTCCAGAACAACTTCTGATTGGTTGACCTCTGTGCAAACAGCTGTTCGACTGCGCCAGCAAAAATGCAACATGTCATAAATTACATTTAAGCCACTGGATTGAAGGAGCTTATGTGTTTACTTTTTTTCCTTGACACATAATGAACTATTTGTTGCAGCCGGTCGGTGATGGAGGTTACAGGCCCTGGAGAAGGCGTTTGAGATAAAGACGATAAAGACGTATACGTCTCGTTTTTAGGTGATATATTTTAGTGACTCCACACAGGGGCAGATTTTTCTCCTAATCTTTTGCTTTCATTGCAAGATGTCTCCTTAATAGCCGGCCGTGACAAAGAAGCTGCTGTTTGAGAAAATACAAATTGTTAGTGTTTCATAACATTGATGTTCAAACAAAGGCTTAGTCGCAGCAAAAAAAAAAAAAAAAACCTGAAACAAAACTGAAAGCAATTTTTCTGAGCTTTCACTGAGGAAACGGGGCTCAAGATAAAATATTTATATGGAGGGGCATCCATTTCTTTTGGAGGTAGATGTTTATGTGCAGTAAATGCACTTTCAGCCTCGGAGAAGGCCTTTTCTCTAAACACATAATGTGTGCAAACGTGAACGTGGGTGTTTGGCTGCATTAACCCGAATCAAGAAAAAATGCAACAATCACTGTGGGTTCAAAGCATAGGTACTGACATTTTCAATGCATATATCTCTGTTTAACCTCTGACCCTGAACATGGTCATAGTGAGCTAAGGTCAGGGGGGGTCACAGCACTTGCATGGTAGGAAGGCTGCTGTGGTCATCACTAGCTGATAATGCAAACACCTTTAACCTAAACATGGCCACACCATCACCTTTTACCTCGCTACTAAAGTGTGCACTGTAAAAGTGAATGATGCAGATGTGTACAGTGCATGAGGCTGCATGTACCATAGCACCATGTTCACACACATCAAAAACTGGGCAGTGTTTTTAATGTGGGCTACTGCAACCCCTGCTTACATAATGTTATTTATAGCTCGCCACTGTTTCTCAGCCTGCTTTCATATCACAGGCGAGCTCCCTATGGGATTTCTCTCTGTATCCGCGTGTACATGCCTGCAATGTCCGGAGGGCTGTATAGGATTTGGGCTTCCCCCCCTCTATCTCCCTTCATCTCTCCCTCCTCCCGCTTCCATTACCCAGCTTCCACCCCTCTCACCCTTTATCCAACCACCTACTCCTGTGTGACCTTCCATCTCCACAGCCTCTCCTCCCTCCCTGCCTCCCTCCCTCCCTCTGTCCCCGGGCTCGGTTTGTGGAGAGGTGTCCTTATCTGTGATGACGGTGGGCTTGTTGCCAGCCAGGCCACAGCTCTGCCCCCGGCTAGTGCAGCTCTCGGGAGAGACGGGGGGTCAGGGATCAGGGGAGATGTCAGCGACTGACCCACTCGACCAAACAACCAGCTACAGCAGAACATTTCTCAGCAATCTCTGCTGCATGGCAGGGGACAAGCATTTGAAGTTCACTACAACTCTCTTTTTTTCTCCCTTCTTTTAATGTTTACCACTTTATCGTATAGCCTCTGGTAACATGGCCCACAGACCAAGCAGAAAGTGCAGGCTCTCTGTTCCACAAATGTACATTATGTTCTAGTTGGATATGGATTGGAAGAAGAAAAAAAAAAGCCTACCGGGTAATAATCACAGTTTTGAGGGCACATAGGGGCTAATGCAACTTTCAATTTCACACTCTGCTCTCCTTCCCCACCCCTTTGTGCGGTCCCTCCCTCTCTCTCTCTCTCTCTCTCTCTCTCCCTCCCTCCCTTCCCCAGTAATCCTCTGAGGCGGTGCTGACAGCGGAGGTATGATAGAGGAAGGCCTGCTGGAGCTGAGAGGGAAATGATCTGCTAATGGTACACTCTCTCCCATGGGACACCTGCTTACACTCTACAGGCCTGCTGCTCATTCAGACAGCATGTGTGTGTGTGTGTGTGTGTGTGTGTCAGCCGCACCTTCACGTGTGCCTTTTCTCAATCAACTTCCTGTCTCCTTCATCCTCTTTTTAAATGCTCTTCTGTTTACTTGCCATGTCGCCCTTTAATTGTCGCCTCTCTCGAGGCCCGCCATCCTGCGCAAATCCATCAGCGTGTAACTTTTCCTCAGCTCATCGGATCGCGCCAAGACTGACTGAAACAATCCGCACTTGATCATTACACCACGGTGGCAACGGAGCAGACAGTGATTAATAACTCGTCCTCGCAGAGGCTTTGTTGCCCAATTTCAGCTCCCTCGCGCTTGGATGATAAACAATCAGCAAATTTTTATCATCCCACTAAAACTTTATGAACACAGCTCGATGTGCGTCACTGCCTAATGTCTCGGCTTTGCTCTGGCAGCCGCTCACTTCACTTATGCCCACATTCATTTCTCGCCATCCCTCCCGTCCCAATGCATCAAGCATGTTAGTTATCCATATAAGCCAGCGCTGTGTATAGCTGCATTTTAATAGGCCGAGAGAAACCAATTGCTAGCACGTTCCCATTACCTCCCATAGCAACAAACCATGCATTCCATCTTGCACATACATCACATCATCCACATATGCAGAGTGTGAAAAATGCTAATATGGGTCATGCATCCTCGCTGACAACAATTCCATGAATACCAGAGGGATTATCTAATATTTATCTGTGTAATCATGAAATTGAATCTGTTAAAGTAATATATATTCTAATGGAACCACATAACTATAATCAGATGGCTTCAGGAGCCAATGAAGGGAAATGAGCATCATTAATTGGCGTTTCACACTGTGGCAGCAGGCCACGTGGGACAGATCTGACACCATGTGTGGCCCGTACCTTTCATGAAGTGGATCGGAGTTAGTCGGTGCGTTTGTGTGTTAGTCCTGCCCAGCTGTCTGGCGATGGAGTACCTGGGCAAACGTCGAGTGGGATGTGTTCCTCCACCGAGACCAGATCTGGGCTCTGGCTTCACCCCAGTCAGCCAAAAAAAAAATTGAATTGAGTTGGTTAGAAGAGAGCGGATCAAGAGCCTCTCTGCTCAGAGAAAAGGCTCCATATGTGGGAAGTGGAGTGAGACATCTACCGTATCAACCACCATCTGGGAAAGAGGACAATATGCCAGGGGTGGGATAAGGGAAGAAGGGAAAAACAATCTTTGGAAAAACTGACAGTGTGAAGAATCCAGAGCTGGAGTGTTGTGGGAATTCATAGCTCGCAAACAGTTACACAACAGCTTTGTGAGTTATTGTGAGTTTAAAAGCACCATTGGAGATGTTGCTTTGTTGTAAAGCTACATGGTTTAGTTTTTTTTAGCTGTATGGGTCAGTTTCCTCTGACCTGTAGGGGTCAGTGTACTCCTGTTTGCCTGCATTGTAAGATGCATACCTGTATTTCATACCTTATGGGCGTATTTGTAGCGGAAGCTGTCAAAATACGCACTACTAGCTGTCATTTCACTGTATTCTCCCAATTCATTCACTGCTCCTCCGCCTGCTGTTTCTCACCCCTAAATTGCCACTCTGGATCCAAGGTTGCTGGTGTGGGATCAGTTCTGCTGGGCTGTCTAGCAGCAGCTGATAGGTCATTTGTCCTTTTGGCCATTGCAGTGCAAAGGGGACTTTGGTGAAAGAAAATCAAGGGAATGTGTTGTCTTACTTTTTTGTCTTGATTGATTGTATTGATTTTGGTTGTATCATGGATGTCAGGGTTTAAGCATGGATGCATAGGTTTCAATATTAACCCCACTCATTTCCACAATCCATTGTTTATTTTTATTCCCCTGACTTGAAATAAATTGTTGTTTTTTCGTAAAAGCTGAATGCGGAGGCCTGTTTTGACGTAATGTGGCAGACATTCTGTGCCCCCCC
>JAFBJQ010000416.1:361603-375885 GCA_016785345.1 Trinectes maculatus
ATCTATCTATCTATCTATCTATCTATCTATCTATCTATCTATCTATCTATCTATCTATCTATCTATCCATCCATCCATCCATCCATCCATCCATCCACCAGCCCATCCATCCGTCCATCCATCTATCTATCTATCTATCTATCTATCTATCTATCTATCCATCTATCTATCTATCTATCTATCTATCTATCTATCTATCTGTCCGTCCGTCCGTCCGTCCATCCGTGTGTGTGTTTTTACAGTCAGATCTATTATGTAGTAGATATATATTGTGTACTATAAATAAAAAGTCAAAGTGTGGAGAGAGAAACTACTTCCTGTCGCGCTCTTTGCACAGCAGAGTGCATGAAGTCTCCTAATGAGCGCGCTCAGTTCATTGACCAGCAGGTGGTGGAGGGGATGGGAGACGCTAGTCGTTGTGTTCAGTCGTCGTATGCGCAGCATCCTCCTCTGCACAAAGAGTGAGCTGCTCACTGCAGGAAATGTTTTTTGCAGGCTGATGCAGATCACCGCCATTTACATTCCGTGCATGTCATGGTTCTCTTGACCCTAACAGAAGAAGAACCAAAATAAACTCCAGCAGCACTTGATTTTTTTTTTTTTTTTGACATTACAGTATTCTGTTATGTGGCACTATCCTTGTTGAATATAGAACTGTGCCTGGTTGTGAATTTCAAAGGCTTCAGCAGCATAAAAGGAAGCATCAGTGTCAGATGAAAGCCTCACTGTTTATTCAGACATTCAGCACATCCCCTCTCCTATCTGAGAGCTCCTCCAATGATGACATATGTTCTTATCATTGGGTCATGTCACATCTGATGCTCTCGCCAACATCAAAAGTACCACGCCGGGATGCCGAAATTCGGAAAGAAGCCGAGGAGGTGGAAGGGAAGCTGGCTTCCTGGATGGTTAATGTCAGGGAGGAGAGGAAAACGCTTGACGCTTCCTTCTCCGCTCTCTGTGATTCGGGGAGGACTGTGTAACAGCTCCCTGCCTCTGATTGGATGGCATCCTGTGGGAATTGAGGAAGTACAGGAATGGATTTTATTTATATATTTATGTGCACAGCACAAGTCGAGAGGGGGAAAAGGCAGCGTGTGAGGAGTGCAGGGCTCAGGCTAGCACGCTGCATTTTCTTCATGATATTAATAGATAGCAGAGCACCAAGCAACCTGACCTAGTTAAAGCCCCTTGAATGAGTTGTGTTACCACATGCTTTGCTGACTGTTCTCCACTGTGGGCCTGAATGGACATATGCTATGGACATATACCTTGATGTAAAAGTAGGATGTTGCTCTAAAAAACGATTGTACTTTTTAACAAATACAATTTTTAAACCACATTCAGGCCACAGATCTTAAATCTGATCACCTATATTTTTAACAGTTTTGTGTGGTTTTTTTGTGTGTTTTACAATTTATCCTTCATCACATCACAACTTTTTCTCTGTCACAACTCACACACAGTAACATATAGTCAGTACAGTCAATGCCAGTGTGCACTGCACACATAAACATAAACGCACACACAGACACACACCATCTTGGCCACTGTGCACCTGAACACAGCCCACACATGGAGAAAATATACGCACACCTCCATTTGCCAAATGTGTTGTGTCAGTGCAGTGGGTGAGTACAGTGGGGGGTTGGAGGGAATAAACCTTTTAGTGAGCAGTAAGGAGGACAGGAAAAACCCTCTGCTTGCTCTCCGTTGACTCCAGAGCAGAAGAAAGTACAATGTACGTTCACACATTACAACAACTCCACCTCCTCCTCCCAGTTTCTCTCGATTTCTGCTCGGTAAGCTCTTTCACATCTGAAAAATCACATCTCGCAACATGGCTGGAAAATGTGGAGGTAAATATAGATGAAGTGCGTCTCTGAAAGACTTTTTGTGCTCTTTTTCTCCGACTTAGTTTCCTGTTCTGACGTGGCCCCGTGGCTAACCCTAACATCTGCTCTCCTGAGTGAGCCACTAATACAGCAGCTCTGCTCCCCATTCACCTTTTCACCCCTCATGAGGTTCAGGTACTGTGGCACGATGTGCTTATTGCTGGGTGCAGCTCCTCCACTAACCCCCCCAAGACCTTATCAGGCTTCTTGTATGCACACACTCAAGTACACACAAGTACACACACATGCACACTTTATGCATGAATGTGTGCACGCATGCGTCTGGCCCTCTTGTGACTGCCTGTGACGACCTCCATTCATAATGACATAAGGGTGGAGCTCTTTAAAGGAAGTGATGTCTGGTGTGGACACACACACGCACACACACACACACACACACACAGAACCATATTGTAGAGAAATCTCTGTAGACTTTCTTGCATCATTGCCTTTGGTCCCTGAGGGAGAGAACTCCCAGTGTCGTGACAGTGAACACAGCTCCACACAAACATCTGAATGCATGTGCAGTTACAGCTTTGTATTGTTTGGTCTGTTTTTCAAACTAGTGTGTAAAAATGGAGATATTAATAGGTTTAATTTACACACACGTTCAATACATTGACTGTAAGAAAAGCCTTACTTAAATAATTAGGTGGACACTTCAGTTAATGATTGGAAAGAGTCCCAATACTTGGCCCTAATGGCATTTTAAACATTTATATATCTTAAAGCCACTACATGTATAATACATATAAAGCACTCTTTGTAACATAAATGGTCTTTTACAGTATTTTTAGGACAAAAACATTAAATTTATTCAGTTGTTTTTATGAACCTGAGTGTATTAAAAGTAGTTTGTTACCATGGTGACGCCATACCAGTTGATTTATCTTCTGCTGATTCATTGCTGGTGAGCTCAGTTTTGCATGCGGCCTGGGAAAGGGAGTCTGCAGCCAGTGAATTACAGAGATGTAAGTTTCACTTCTGGCCAATAACAACTTCAATTCAAACACACAAACTGAGGCTGGAGCAAATGTGGTAAATAAATAAAACAAAAAGCAAGGGAAATTGTTAAGGCTGCCCATAATATATATAATTATACTGCTCATCAGGCAGACCTGCAAAGCAGCTTTAGAAATAACAACTGTGTGTGCGTCTTGCTTGTTTCTTTAACGTTGTCCGATTGATGTGTACTCCTGCAAACGTGAACAGGAAGAAAACCACAAGCCGACACCTCGGCTCGTCAGGAGCCAGTTTTGTGCGGAGGCAGATATGGGAAGCCACACTCACAGCAGCGTACAGGAGTAAATGATCTAATGGCAGTGAGTAATCAGGTCTGTCTGTAGTCCTAATTACACTCACATCTGGCGTTTAGTCACCCATGAGTAGCCAACCATACCAGGATAAACAAGGCCCTCGGTGTCCCATCTCGGCAATCACAAGGGTGACATTGGAGCAGGGACAGAGGGCAAGCTGGCACTGAGCGGTCAAATTCCATAAATCGAATAGAAAAATATCAGTTTTTACCGACGTATCACACAAAATGACCATAATATATCTATATCAGGCTGAAAAGGTTAAAGATGGCTGCCACTGACACAAGGATTTCTTTGCCTTGTGCTCAGATTTCTGGCCTTCAACACCAACAATTCCCAGCCACCTCACTGGAACCGATCCGAACGCCCACATTCTCGAAGCGATGTGGACCTTCATGTGGGTGCTGCAAGGCATTTTAGCATTTCAACCTCAGAAATGTAGAGTGTTAAAAAAAAAAGCTCTTACTCTGCGGTATATGACAAAGCAGCAGTGTTACGCATCGCGATCGCCTCCTCGCTCAAACTGAGCGTTTCTGTCTGAATGGAGATGTTTTGTTCTGTGATTAGCTACCTCGCTGTGTCCGTGTTGTGACTTTATTGGTCGTTACAGACCAGTGGAGCGCGAGCTGACGGGACTGGGCGGGAGGTTGAAGCCGTGCCAGGGACTCGTGTAGGGAGAGCTGAGACTTGTTGGCATCGTTGCAGTTGTCTGCAATCGCTGGTAAAGGTCAGGAGGTCACACATCCTGTAGTACAAGTTGTCCAATCATTTTTGTTTTATTGTAAGAATTCTCGTTCTTAGTAATGAGGTATTATTTGACATAGGTCCAAAGTAGTTTTTGGATTTTAGGGAGAACATGTGCAGTTATGTTGTCTACAACATTTTTTTCACTTTTAAAGTTGATACTATTGAATTAGCACTTCAAATAATGTCTCAGGACCCAGGTCAGTCATAAATCTTCTTTTGGAATGACTGTTAATATTATTTAGAGTCAGTGACTGAGGTCTCAAAACAATCATGATTGACAGTTTGAAGCTCTACTCATTCATAGAGATGCCACTTGTTGGGAAAACTACCTTGGGACTGTGCGGGATGAGACTGAAAAAGAGTGGTGCAGTAAACTTTGAGGCAGTGAACAGACCGGCTGCTTTGCATACCTCAACAAGAAGTAGCAGGACGTTTCTCGTTAACCTAAACACACTGATGACATTTGCATCAACAGGAGTATGTGCAAGAGACTTGGAGGGAGTTACATCATTTGACAGGAAGGTTAATATCAAATGTGACCGTCAGAGAAGCCTCCACAGAGACTCTCTCCGAGACGTGGTCCAATTGAAGCAGTTTGACTCGGTGCATTCATTCATTCAGCAGAACCTTACACATTCAAGCCTGTTGCGTCATCTTGACGCACTCACACATACATACGCTCCCAGCTCTTGTTGAATGTGGAGGATGTGACACAGATATGCTCGTGCACTACTCACAAAGGACACAATGGCATTGGACTGGGCACAGTTGATTGATACTATTTTACATTTATTTTACAATAAATTCAATGTTCAATGCATAGTCATATTCATATGTGTGTTCATGTTCATAACTTTGCAGTTTGTAATGTAATGTAACTACTCTCACGTCAGTAACAGTGAAGCAGGTGTGGTAAACATGGGAAAAGTGCAAACATCAACAGTGTTGTGATGAAGGTCATCATTATCGCACACCTGTGATGGTAGTGCTGTATCTATCACCATGGATACAAGTGAAGGTGAGCAGGCACACACAAAAAGTGAAGAGCATTAAAAAGACAGCAAAGGTGACTGCAGATAAACAGAAACAGGAAGCAGGAAAACGTTCTCGTTTTTGCCTTTCGGCTGCGTGCAGTTGTATAAATTCAAGCTTGAAATGACGCCGATAGTGAATACGATCTGTACACTATCTGTATAAACACATTTATACGATATCTGTTCAGCTTCCCTTCAGTTCTGCAGCACTTAGATAGTATGAAAAGATGAAAAGAGAACATGGTGTAAAGAGAGCTCTGATCCCTGTACGTCACTGCAGTGATGAATAAAAAGGCTATATTTAGTGTTTGGACGTTGCTTGGTCGCACATATGTTCATATGTTCATATGTTGCAATCTCAACATACGGGCGTTTCCATGCACGGCTTGCAAATCACCAGACTCTGTCTTTGTTTTACTCACATTTCTCAGCTATTCCCTCATTTACTGCAAATCCTGCCTGTGCAACGTTGTTTCTGTCAGAATCTTGTCTCATTAAACCCGCTTGTTATCCTTTATCCTGGAGTGTTTGTCACCGAACCTCCGCCGATGCATGCAGACTTTCCCTGTCATGATGATTGAGGCTAACCTTTTTTTTGTCGCCGGAAGCATGATGAGATGAGGCACAATGACACAAGGAGATATTCTACTTCTCTTGTTTCTTTGCTGTCTTTCATATACATACAGCTACACTCATGAATAGTGTTGTGTAATCTAAAGGCTTATATCCATATGTGTGATTTAACAGGGGTCAGTGATAAGCTTGGGACGTTACAGTTCCTTTAAGTTGCAAAGTTGTTCGAGCAGCTTTCCGCTCACTGTTTCGGCTTTACTGCCCACAGCTGTTTTGGTTCAGTCTCTCTCATCACCACACTCATCAACCTCATTATCAGACTCAGCAGGGACTTAAAAGGGAAGTGGATGTGAGACTTTGGAGGTGGTTTCTCCGTATGAATCTTAATGTAGAGTTATGTCAGGCTGACGGATTCTTCATTCATCACAGATGCCTCAGAAGCTGCTCATATTAATGCCGTGTTCATAGCTTGTTATTTCTCTCCCCAACTGGCCGAAGCTGGTAAAAACTGATCATCATAATTAAGATGTATGCCTTCAGAGTCTTGTGAGGGAAGGATGTTTATGGATACCATTAGTCATATATAGCCATGTAGTCGTGAACACGATGTAGTACTATTTTAAGTTCCACCACAGTAGGAGAACTGCTTAGGTCCAACAGAATTAGTGTGCAATTTGTTCAAAAATCAATAGCAATAAACATAAGAGGAGCTACTGTGGGAATAAAAAGTGAGGTGTGAGCATGTGAAACGCCAGCGAATGTAAACAGCATTAGCTTTGGCGTGTAACTAAATATAGAGGCTGGTGGAGCAGGGGGCCAGTGTGAGCTGTCTGGATCAGTGCTGTGACTGCGGCTGTGGCTGCAGTTCGAGCAGCTTATGGCACAGGCTAATGAAATTAGAGCTGGTTGTCAGGCCTGGGCTGACGCTGCTGTTGAGATCGCACTGCTGGAGACGTTTGCATTTTCGCATGGGGCAAGGGTGATTGACACGTGTATCAGCTTACATAAACAGGGTACATGATTCCCATGCTCGGAGATAATAAGGGTAATATTGCAACATGTGCACACTATTAGTCGTGCGTGTCCAACTGGTTTGGGAACAACGATGATGTGGAAATGTGTGGAATCTGTGTATGTGTGCAGGGCTTGGACCAAGCTGAGCTTCATGAGCTTTGCTGGCCTGATGGAGGGATGGTGGTGGCTAGGCTAGTGCAGTCATGGAAGTATA
Source organism: Trinectes maculatus (assembly GCA_016785345.1). Taxonomy (NCBI): domain Eukaryota; kingdom Metazoa; phylum Chordata; class Actinopteri; order Pleuronectiformes; family Achiridae; genus Trinectes; species Trinectes maculatus. Next base: position 368,397 of record JAFBJQ010000416.1, read on the forward strand.
AGTATGGGCATCTATTATTCAAGACGTAATTATGCAGTGGGCCGCTTTGTCAGCCAGTCAATCAGAACCCAGCTTTTCATTAGGCTGCCTGTCATTGCACTGTGCTGGAGGCATGACTCTCACACACATTACACATACACACACACACACGCACAAATTCATACAAACCCGCTGACAAACATACATGCCAGTGAGCACAAACAGACGCCTGGTCACCTTTGCATAAACAGTGTGCTTCCTGTCAATATGTCATTACAAAAACAGGAGGAGATTTCTAAAAAAAAAAGAAGAAGAAGTGACAGGATGACTTTTGCTTCCTCCTCTCATTTTCCTCGTCTTCCATCCAGTGGGCCCCCGCTGAGACTCTATTTAAATGTCAAATGGGACTGATTGGATTATGGCGCAGTGAAGTCTGAGAATAGGCGAGTAAGAGGGAGGAAGGATGAAGCGAGGTGCCAAGAAAGGGCAGGGGTGAGGATGGGGTTGTATCGATGGGAGAGGTGAAGTGCACTTAAATATAGAGCATCCTGGCAAACTGTGGACTGAACATTCTCTCTCGTTTCCAATTACATGAGATACCCGACAGCAATCCTAATGAGCCATCTTTGAAACCATCGCCATTGTGTAAAATGTGCCAAGACGATTTCAAGTTGAACTTTGATACTCACTTTCAGTTGTTCTGAAATGTTGTTTCATAATTATCTGGTGTTCATATAAATATATAGATGTCCTGCTGTCTTATGTACAGCAGACTGAACAATGCGTATGCATGCAGCTAATTGCGTTTTGGTAGAGTATAAGTTTCTCCCAGACAGAACAAGTCGTTTTCTGGGTTATGTCCGGAGTCCTGAACGTTTCCAATCAAGGGAACAAGAAGCAATTAAGTTTCTCTTTATTGCCGACAAAATGCTGGGTTCAGCCCAGACTGCCTCAGACTCACACATTAGCCGGATGAAGTAGATAACGGGATAAGTGCATAAAGTTTATCACATCAGGATTGTGTTGCATATTACTGTCTTCCCATAAAATCGACAGCAAATGAATCATTATAATGGGTGCGAACATTGTTCGGGGTATTAGAATATCAATGAAAAGACCTTGAAATGTGGCTGTTTGTCAGGATCTCAGCCACTGTGTGATGCCGCCTCCTTCAAGTGAAACAATAAATTGTGTCTGATGCATAAACCAAAGAATGAACAACAGCTTGTGAAAAGCCCACTGCAGCTGATACCCTCTGCAGGGACAGATGAAAGAACAAAGTGTCAAAGATAGCCAGCGCTGGCTAAAGCTCTGCCCCACACTCTCTCTGTGTCTGCTCTGAAAATGCCAAGAGAAAGCGACATGGCTGAAAGGGCAGGGGTGGAGAGAGGAGAGAGGCAGGCAGCAGGTCAGAGTCATGGCCAGAGCATGGCAGAGTCACAGCATGGCAGCGAGAGATTAGGAGAACAATCCATTTGTGCAAAAATAAAGAAAGAAAGAACATGCAGGAGTTAAGAGGTCGGAGATTGGAGGACAGGATAATGCTGATGACTTCCCACTACTGTGGTAGAAGACAGTCAGCTCCAGTATAACTGTCTGCAGTTTTTTTTTTTTTGCATGCATGCATTTGAGTGTCTCTTTAATATGTGTGCCTATAGCTTGTGTAAGTAAATGTGTTTCCTCGGACCAAGATGTTTCATTACAGGATGTGATGGGTAGTAATGGGGGGGGGAGGGGGGCATACTGTGGACCCGGGGATCAAAACCACCGGCATGTACTTTAAAAAAACAACTTGGCTCTGGTCCACTTGAGAGACGAGCGGCACACAGTAATGATGTTGACTCAAGTCTCCACCATGTGTACACTTGGAGAGGGAGGATGGCGTCTGTGGATGTTTCATTTCGAGGAGGAGTGTCTATAACAAGCAAAGTGACAGGGGACCACAGTGAGGTCTCCACTACACCAGAGCCGCATGGAAATGTTTGAGTAACGTTCCCTAATTGGTGCCCGATATGTCTGGGAGCAAGCAAGAGTAAAGAGAGCCGGTATCTATACTTAGCAAGTGTTAAGTCAGTCACTGAACGCCTCATCGCTCTGAATGGTCCGCTGAGGAATGTGTTTGTGTTGACAAATCTAAAAACTATTTTGTTTATGAAGTGGATTCAATACTGTGAACTGATATCATTATATGTGTTTATTTATTTATTTATTTGCATCACAAATCTAAGTATCCAATACAGTTGCAATGCATCATGGGAAGTCTTCCTACTTTGTCCCAGTCTTCCCCTAACCTTTCCTCCACTAGGAGGCATATCTGCATGCCTGCCTGCAGAAACGAGTGAGTGCATTTATGGAAAGGGGGAAGTTTCATTTTGTTTATCAAACCGATGGCGGTGTGCGAGAAATTCAGAGAGACAATGATAAAAGAAAAGGAAAGGTGACAGTGTGCGGGGCAGCAAGGAAACCACGACGATGATGATATCATATCTTGACAGGTCTCTGTGATCAATGTTTCATGTTTTTAGAGAGAAAAAGATTACGACTCAAAGATGAGAAAGAATTTGAAACAGAAATGAAAACTGTTGGCTGAGCTGAAAGACACAACCTTTTTCACTCATTATCAGCACCAACCGAATAAAAACAACTCATTACAGTAATCCAGTGTAATCATTAAAGGAATTAGCCAGTTTCTGAAGTGCAAACTTGAACACTCAGCGTGTTAGTATGACAGAACATTGACTGTATTGGAAAGAAAAATTGTGCCAGTGAAAAGTAACACATGCAGGTATCCCATATGCCAGTTAACCCAGGTATCCCATTGTGCGTCCCATATGCTATGCTACTGCTTTTACCATAAAAGCCTTTCAGTCCCTAAGGAATATTAATTCTCTGGACATACAGTAGGTGATGAAAGTGATGTATGTCTTCAAGAAAGAGGGTAAACAATGATTTGTATGGTACTTTATCCTAATAACGACTACAGAACATATCAAATAATACCATAGGTGTTTTTATACAGAGAAAAAATAAATAAAACTATGAGTGGAATAGTATTAATTCAATATTCCCTCTAATTAGCATGCATAAAGGATGCTGTAATTACCTGGCTTCCCACGATACTATTAGTCAAACTACTATGAAGCCTTGTAAGTCCTCCGAGTGATTTATGTTGAAAGGACTAAGGACTAACGTAGCTGCCTCCAACTTCAAATGCATAAAAAACAATAAATATAGTTCAAATGAGCCCCCGCCACAAATAAAGGGGGTAAAAATGAAGCCATGGAAAGCTGTCTGGTTCATATCAGAGAAACTGCAGGTCCACCCCTGCTGCAAAATCTGCCGCCACCCGCCTCGCAGCTAATTAAAAGTACCTTTGTTGCCTTCACATGCTATATATTACTATATATTATCCCTCAGTTTGCTGTCCTCCACCCACTCAGGGAAATGGCAGGGGACTGTCTTTCTGTCCTTGGTTTGGATCAACAGGCGGAGTTGGTTTGTCAGGAACCTCTGACTTCTTTATAACAATCTCATTTTAAGTCGCACAGCTTTTTGTTTTATGAGCAATGTCACCTTCCGTTTTCTTGACATACTTTACAATAGCTGGTTACTGACGTTCCTGTCTCTTTAATAATAGTATTAGGGGTTTTTTTGTTTGTTTTGCAATGCAAAAATTAAGAGTGGGGGGAAAAAAAGGCAATTAGTTGAACCTGAATGGAAAGGAAACAACAATGAGTCAGCGGGGAGGGCGAGTGCCAAATGCCTCTCCACCTGAAAACGCTTTTGATCTGATGTGTCACAAGATGATGCACGGTAGACAATTACCTCTGCGGTGAGGCACTTAGGAAAAAGAAAGCGCTCCCTCTGTTCCCAGCCCTCACATGCTGAGGCACGCGCATACAAACAAGCCTCCTGCCAGTCGCCGTGCCATTTGCCAAGACCACTTGGACCAGCCTCCAACCTGTTGAACAAAAAGCTGAGATAAGACGGATTTGGGAGCGTTGTCTGTCTTTGTATTTTTCCAAGGAAAATGTCAACAACACACAGTGTCCTGGGGAGTGGCTCAAACCAAATACCTCCTCTCTATCGCCCTGTCTGGCCTCTGATCCCCTTTGATGCCATGTCGTTCCATTAAAACTCTGAAAGGATCTCGGCTTCTTATCTTCCGCCTGCTCCGCTGCAGGCAGGCAGCTGCCAGTGATGAATTACACACCGCTCGACTCGCCTCAGGACGTGTGTGCGTCGACACTTTCCGTCTAAAGCATCGCACTTGCATGTCTGTTTAGACGCATCTCTGTGTGCATGGCCTTGTTTTGCTATATTCACCGGACCAGAAAACCTGGCAGCACTGTTGGGACACCGTGCTCAACAGCACCAGTTAAAAATAATTGTGCCTTTGTTACTGAGATACAATTAGCCAAGCAATGCAGTTTCTCAATATTTGGTCCCCACGAATAGAGTTGTACAATATTGTGGGTGTGTGTGTGTGTGTGCTCGTGCAGGTAAGTGGCTCTCCTGTTATTGTGCGGAGCGCCTTGAGTGACATGCAGTATTAAAAGTGTCAGTGTTGGGTGACACGACTGTGATAAGGAGCCAGTGAGAGTCGTCCTCATTAAACATCAGTCCTGCTTGGCTTACAGGCTGGTTGCCCGGGGCGACACCTCGCATTGTGACATATTGAACAACAACGACAACCAAAAAGAAAAAAAAAAGAAAAAGGAGGATATAAAAAGAATAGATTTTCCAGGGCTGGTCTCGAAATCGTCTGCTTTCCCTGTCAGCCCAGAGTAATTTAATGGCCTGTTTGTATACACGTGAGCGTTCTCTGCTTTGACACCGCTGCAGTAAACATATGAGCAGTTTAAGCCGAGTTCCAGGTGCATGTGTTGACTTGTCGTGAGTCCTAAATTAAAGTCTAGTCATCTGTTGAGTATTACAGGATTAAAACAGTTTTGTGACCATATGCAGATGGTGCTGAGAGGGATTTGTTTTTTTTTTCTTGCAACTGTCTCCTTCACTCTCACTCACTCGCTTTATTCCAAACACATGCACACACACACACACACACACACGGTGGCAGGGAAATTGGTGTATCAGCACTCCGACCGTTACAGTGAGTCTGTGTGCTTATCAGTTGTCCTAAGAGGACAAAATAGAAGCACTGTGACTGGGGGGTTTCCCACTGACAACACTGACTGTGGACCATGCATTATGTCAGTTGATAGCTGCATGGATTCAGCAGCGTTTGCGGCCACAGATAAACAAGAATGTGTGCCGCACGGTGCTGATGTCAAAACACAACATATTATTTTTCTTGATATTATTATAGTATTATTTTATTATTTTTAACTGTATTTCCTCTTCCTTACTCGGTCTATTGACACACAAATGCACGCAGCATTTTCATCATACCATATGCGTGCATATATGTGAAATTGGTGACAACATTCAAACAATTCATTTAGCAACAAGGACATGTAGGACAAATGCACAACTCACTTTCAGCATCACAGTATTCTGTGCATTCAGTTGGGTTGTATGTATCAGCCTTGGGCTGCCTTGTTGATCACAGCCTGGTATATATGGAAGTTTCTCAGTAGTGGGAAATTTACATTCCTGCATGTGATTGCTTCCCACATCTATAGTACATTTTTGCATTTGGTTTCCATATACATAGTATACCTAACGTTTTGCACATAGCTTCCTCGACTCATCCCTGCACATACAGTAAATAAAAATGTTGCATTTATTCTGTTTCCTCTCTTCTACATCAAGAGAAGCTATAAAGAAATGTGTTTTCCAGTGTTTGCGATCAAATGAAACTATGTGCAGCAAAGTAAACCCAAATTAATCTGTGGCAGTGAAGTGTGAACGTTTTTAGACTCTCACTTTTCTCCACATTTAAAGTTACATTCAATCAACTGGGATAAACACAGCATCGAAAAATTGAAATTTTTGCAAATTTATGGAAAATGATTCAGACATTTCACACAGCACTAGGTTGAAGCATCTTTGGCAGCGATTACAGCCTCGAGACATCTGGAAGTCATGCAACTTGTGTTCGTGCTGTGTACTGCAGTTCAATGAACCAGTCAAGGTGCTTCCGAAAAAGGCAAGCATGAACGCCTTGATCACATTTGTCCTCTGACATTTCAACTTTCATTCAGACAAGACGCTGGTGTCTTAAATGATGTCGGCGGAAAAAGTGGAAGGAGTCTGACTATGTGCACCTCTATGAACATTGCAGGATATGGAAGATGCAGACAACACTGTCTGTGTTGCAGGAGAGCAAAGTTGGCTGCAACACCTCAAATACTTTGCCAATAATATTTCAACAAAAACAACAACAGTTTATGACGTATTTTAATTCATAAGCATTTGGGAAATCGAATCTCAGAGTAGCCCACGCTGCAAAACAGCAGACAAACATTTTCATCCAACAGCATCGGTTGTCATGACCCCTCGAAAAGAATGTCGACCATTTACAGAACTGAAGGAAAATAAGGACTATTTCTAAACACGATTAGTTATTTGGGGGTAAAATTGAAGTCTCTGCTCATCCCTGCTTTTCTGGTGAGTCACAGACTCACTACTGGAGGATAATGCCGAGTCGGGTGTTGTAAACTGTGTTGTGCTATTGATCCCGCAAAATAAGGTCCTCTTGCAGAATCCAAAGCAAATTGAACCCCCCCCCCCTTTTTTTTTTCAAGAATATGCTCATTTCGTCAGGTGCCAGATCAATCAGGTTGAAATATTTGTGCTCCGCTCCCCTGTCAAACGCGAATAATGTGCTCGGCTATTGATCGCAGGCATGCAGAAATCGACCGGCCCTGTCAATTTTCAGGAGGAGCTGATCTAACCCCCGTTATCTCAAATGCCAATCAAGGGCCCGTAACACTTGGCTCTCACCTGGAGGAAAACTGTTACATCTTTGGAGCCCGGACACTTATCTCTATTCATGACTCACTGCTGATCCTCTCCTCGACCTCGAAAGTCCCATAGCTTCATTTCCCCCTTTCTCCGCCGGTCGCTGTACACTTACGGTACAGTTCTTCCAAATTCAAGTCGACCTCTCCCCTCTGCCTTTTAGCCGACGTTCACATCATTTAGCAGCCAGTGTTGTGCCAATTATCATCAGGTCTCCAAGCTCAGCTTCTGCAGTTCAGGGGCCATATTGGATCCAGTCTTGATGATGGTGAGTCACTGGCCAAGGGGCTGGCAGCAGAGTGGCTTTTGTCCTGCAGTTGAATAATTTGCATGAGGAAACCAGCAGGGTTTGACTTTAAAAGAAAAGGGTCAATGGAAATAATGGAAAGATTCACTTTTCTTTTTAATCAGTGCCATGTCCCGAAGCCTTGTGGAGGGCTGTTCAGCAGGAGTTATTGGGAGTGCTTTGCTTTATGTACTCTGTTTATTTCTCTGTTCATTCCGCTGACAATCAGCAGTATTGGATCAGTGCTGTATACCCGACCCCATCTGGTTGAGTATTAGAACCCACAGATTCCCCCGC
>JAFBJQ010000416.1:376639-451559 GCA_016785345.1 Trinectes maculatus
TATATATATATATATATATATATATATATATATATATATATATTTAAAAGGAACCTATAAGTATTACTATTATTTTCTAGGTTACTTTTATGAAAAAAAAAAGTCTTATAGTGCTTTCGGGACGTCTTGTCTATTTTGGCAGAAAAAGATGAAGTTCAAATTTGATTATTGGCCCGATTATTGGAAACACCATTTAAGAAATTAGTGTCACCACCAGGTGTCTTCAGTAGCTACTCTGCAGCCTCTTTATTACAGTGTCATCTCAATTTATGTGTCCACACTAAGCATTAGATATTGTTTCACGTTAGCCTATTTTGGAACTCTTGTGTTACCCTTGTTTGTCTAGAATTGAGGATGAACCTCCAGCTTACACTGTATATGAGGTATTAATATAACACTGTAATAATATAACTGATATGACAAAATAATAATGACATAACATAGTAACAATAGAAACGGCAAAGAAAACTTGTTTGTGTTTTTGCATTTTGAGACATCAGAACTGCAGTATTGTAGTACTGTAATATTTCAGGTGTAGAAAAGAACACATGGGGGAAATGAAAAACCACAAACCATTATTATCCAGAAAAAATGCTCAACATGGAGTAAAGAGTGTGAGACTTTAAATGTCAGCTCTGGGCATAGCGGCCCTGACTCTACTGTGATGCTGACATGTCAGACTCATTATAGTGCTGTGTTGTCACTGCTGAACCTTTATTTTGACAGTCTCACTTGTTTGTGGTCCAGTCAATAACAGATAGCAGGCTACCACAACAGTGGTGTAATAAGAGGCATGACAGGAACACATCCTGTAGGCTATAGCCCTATATGTTGTATAAAATATAAATAAAATACAGTTGGCAAAATAATGAGAAATACTTGACTTTATATGACTTATGATCAATTCACAGGTTTATTTTCCTACTATACATGGGTAATGAAATGCATTTTCTATACCAGAGTTAATTTCCTTTATATTTAAGCTCATCATTAATTGTGATGCACAGATCAAAACAGTGTCACCCATTGTCACCAAGTGGCATTTATAGCTGATTGTGCGCTAGAAATTCCAGCTTGTCCTATTCAACATTATTTGATGACGTTTTATGATGTTATCTTACGTTACATGCTGTTTGAGATTACACACTTTTCATCTGGGGCTGTATCAGATGTAAACAGTATGCTTGTGTGTTGTTGTGTTTTTCCTCTTCCTTTGCATATGCAGGTAATATATGGCTATGATGCATCATCAGACAAGCAAGTGTGCCTTCATAGTGCATTTCTTTATGCCTATCCATTTGTTGTTATCTGTGTCAAAATCACAGGCACTGAAAAAAATACACCAAGCGTAGTTTTTTGTGGGCACATGGCAAGAGACATTTTAGTGATTTCATAGACTTACATATTGACTTGACCAGAGCAATTTTATACTACAGTATTTGATCACTGCATCAGATTTTTGCTTCAGTGAAGCAGCACATCTCAGAGTCGTTTGGTTTTGCATTTTGCAGATTGTGTTTTGCTCATGATATTAGTGATGTTATCTGTTTTGCTAGTGGCTCATTAGACATTTGTATTTATGTAGAACTAATCGAAGAAAAACTGTTACAGGCAACTCTGCTGCAGGAAATTGCAGCATGACGATATTTTAATGCAAGTAAAGGTTAGAAAGCAGATACTAAATGCTTGCTTCTGTATTGGCATTCTAGAATTATGGCCTTTTCCATTATATTATGTAGTAAAATTGTAAAGCTGATGATGAACAATGATTAATTTTTATAGTCATTATTCTGATCTAATTTTATGAAGTCAGTTTCATGTTAGTAACACACATCAAGCTAGCACCAAAAACCATCACATCTCCATTGTCGTAACATACATGAGTTAAGAGCAGCTGCTAGTGGTTTTAATATGACAGCTAAGTATTTGGTCCACAAATCAAACAGTGATCACAATGTAATCCAGAGCTGACTTGTGAGAATAAACGGCATGTCTGACTGCACTGGCGCATGTAAATTCATAAGAGAGAATCAGTTCTGCATTGAAATTGATTGTACCTCTTCTTCGATGGTCCCTGCTGTCTGCCACACTGGGACACTACGGACTGAGGATTGATTTTAATTTGTGCTGTCATTGGATCAATAGAAGTTTATTACCCCCAAAAGGAGCACTGGCAATGAAGCTCTGCCCCCTGGGAAGTGTAGTTTGACCATCCTTCATCAACCAACCTGCTAACACTCCTTAGGGAGCCTGTGGTATGGGAATTGCGGCTTTTATTGTGTGCAGTAAATCTCATTGTTATTCCCCTAAAATGTGACTGTTTGGACAACGTCGATGTCGTGAAGGAATATTGAAATGCCATCGTGGCGTATACTGTGTGTTATAGATGTATTAGCTGAGGATGCATTTGCAGTTTTGTCAAACGCAGGGCGATGCGGCTGGAAGTGCGTAGACAGAAGGGAGCTGAAGATCCGAATGAGGTTATTTATTTGTGCTCACAGTCCCGTCAGCGTGATGAAACAGTCTGTTTCTCATCCAACGCCTGGCGTTTTGCGTGCACCAGGCGTCCTTTTGACAAACAAGCGAGTGGCAACATTTACGGCACAGCGTGTTACATTAGAGCCATTTAGAGAAACTGCTGGACTCCACTCTCAGCTGCCCCCCTGCTGCTTTTTAGATACCCAGGTGACCAGTACATGGCTATGATTAATTGCACTTTGTTAATAAGCAATTCCACTAGCGACTGTCTGCTGGTGGAATATAAGCATGCACACTGTATGTATGTGTGTTGCCAGTGGGGGTATATCTTACATGCATACGTTCCCGTGCCAAGTCTTTGTGCCTCCATGCCATTGTACATGATAATATTCACATGGGGGTTAAATAATTACAAATAGGAGCGGTTTCTCCCCAACACAATCCTCATCCCTCATTGTCCCCACCACTAGTATTTGTCCAATGATATATGAGCGGAACCTAATACTGTTCTCACCAACCCAATGTCCTGATTACAAACAATTATTCATTGTTACTTACAGTAATAAAAGGTAATGGGAGCTCATAAATCTACTGACTTATACTCCTGTGTGCTCCCAAAAGGGTGGTGCCATGGGGCCCACTGGGGGATCCAAGGCTCGGTGAGCAGGATGGTCAATGTCAATGTCAAACATTTGCCCCGGTTCACTGATTTAGGCCTGTGGTACGCACGAGTTACCACTAGTTTTAATGTTGTCGCTGATGTATATAGCATCATATTAATGTTTATGAAGTGGCACTGATGGTAAATCTTTGCTATAATTCATGTGCGGCCACAAAGAAGACGAAGAGGCATGTTGCAAAAGCTTTGAGTTTGCCAGACCATCAGGCTTTGATTGGATACGTCGGATTGAAATTTAATTAGACAAAAGAAAGCGTGTGGAATCAGATTATAGAGCACTGAATGATGAAGGTAACGGTTTGCAGCGAGGTGGATGCTTTTGCAAAGATCCAAATGCTGATGTTGTAGAAACACATGAGTAGCTCATGCTGGGGGGGGGCGACCCATTCTGTGTGTAATGTCAGGAAATGAAAAAGGGATAAAATGGGAGAGGTGACGGCAATATAATCATATAATCCAAGCAATGATTTATGAAGCCCCCCCCTTTTACTAATTAAAAGCAGAATTAGATGCAGGATTTTCTCATCATATAAACCTTATTCCTCATTCCCACACTCTTCCTCCCACGCCTCGAACATACACGCTCTTGGCTGAACTGCAACAAGACAGCAGTGTTACCATGACACTACTCCAGTCAGTCATCAAGGACAGCTTGTTGAAATTCTGCTCATCTCCTCCTTTTCTCCCTCACTTTCCCTTCTGTCCTCACAGCCCTCTCCCCTCGGGTGGGCTGGGGTGAAGCGCCCCGTTTTTGTTCATAGGATTACATAAGGGCCAGAATAGAGAGAGAAGAGAGACGGGGGCAGAAATGCAAAGAGAGAGGGGAACTAAGAATCTTAAAAAAGAAAGATAATAGTATAGATAATCCTTAGTAAATCGTTTATTATTCATAGGGATAAAATGATTGGTCGGCCATTTGAACAGAGCGATGCCTGTCCCTCTCCCCAACAAATACACACACATACATTCATCACATAAACAATAATGATTGCCAGGAAGCACTTAGCATGGCACTGACCTCAGTGTTTATTGTAAGGGTGGAGGGGAGGATTATAGAGAACATATCACAGGGGTACGGGTGGAGGGGAGCGACGGTAGGGAGTGCAGATGGATGGTGGAGGGAGGATACTTAAGTAATTTGTGGAGGCAGACTCATTAAGGGAAGGACCTTTGATGGGCCGCATGTCCGGTGTTTCAAGGACAGGTTGGAGAGACATGGATGAAGGAGAGGTGATGTGTTGGGGTTGGCTGGTTCACGGTGATGGTGGTGAGGGTGGGATGGGATGAGTGGGCCGTTTGATTCAAACGCATTCTACGTCCAGAACACGTGTTTCATTCCGCTTCATTTAGCTCGGCCGACTCCAGACTCCCACCTATTCCCAAACACGCTAATGCTGCATCCTGCCTCGGGTGCACTCGTTTGCATGCATCCATCAATATCATGCAAACGGCCTGAAACGTGTGCACCGATTCCTGTATGTGACACCCGCAAACACATACTTATACACACACACACACACACACATAGACGCAGGCACGGAGCTGCACCTGCCGTTAGCTGGGCCATTAACCATGTTGAGAGGGAGGAAAGTCGGGGGCAGTGGAGTGTCTCTTATTCCAGCAATCAATCATACATTAGCCAGATAGCATATCCAACTGAGCAAGCTGCAAACCAGACGGGGAGACAAGGAGGAGGAAATCACTACATAACATCAGGGGGCAGATGCATAAAAGTCTGTCTTGTTCTTAGATTAAGAATCTGTGTGCACACAGCTGTAGCGATATGCGTCCACCTTCTGCTGAATCTGTAAAGCTGTGGCTGTGCATGGTTGTAGGAATCTATAGTGCTGCAAAGTTGTGTATTTAGACAAGTTGGATTTCACATTTAGCCATAAGATGATTTGATAAAGAAGAATAAGACGCTGAAAGTGTCTGGACAGTTATTGTTTTTGGTTTAGTGCCTCATTATTTTTCACGCGTTCATGGAAATCTCAACATCTGTGTAATAATCCAAACAACATGTGGACATTCAGAGTGACGACTTTTGGGAAAATGAGCCTTACATCAGCAGTATTGTTATGGTTCAGTTGTAGAAAACAGAAAATCTGAAAACACCTTGTCAAGACAAGTAAGGACACAGGGACAAAGGATGTTTGTATCCGCTTTGTGTTTTGTGATGTGATTCTTAAAAGGTTTAAAGGAAACATTTAGATAACACAATTAAGAGTCTAATTAGGACATTTGGAAAAAAACAAAACAAACTGCAGCTGCTTGCAGGTTGTGCGTCCTGGCACTCTCAGCCAGAGGAGAGGATCGTATCCTTCACAGTGACAATGTTCAGAACAACCATTAAAGTTAATTGTGAGGCGGTCGAGTAAACCATGCCAGAAAAACCTCAGTGTTTTTCCTGTCTTTTTTTATACCATTAGTTTACTCAGCTGTTTCTTTTATTTTGCTGTTGTGTACATATCAGCAGAAATGCTGCAGCCAGCCCTACAGACTGCAAGCAATACGCCATTCAGTGGAAATAAAATCAAGGATTCATTTTTTTTTTTTTTGCTTTAGTGTTTCCTGACGTTTGTAAACATTAAAAATTCATGAATCTCCTTCTTTTTTTAGGTGAATAAAAAGTTGCCACTGCTGCATCAGCAGGCTTCCACAGGGCTAATAAATACATGATGTAAAGTCATAAAATCCCACTTAATGCCACAAAGCAGATGCTTTTATCACACCAACAAGTAAACAAAATGTGTCTGACTGAGAGAAACAGGTGGTGCCCATCGAAAAAGTAACACTACAGAGTCTGTTGCTCATGTAAAAAGGTGGGGACAGAAAATAAAAACACTAAATTATTAAACTTCATCAAGCTGAAGATATTGGCAGAAGTTTGTTAAAAAAAACAAACAAACCAAAGTTATGACATGGTTCACATATATGAAAATATATTAAAAGGATGTGTGGCGTGAGGTGGTGATATACAATATGCCCTGAAGCGTGACTTTATTTTAGTACTATTGATGTTACATGTCAATATGCTTACGTGTAGCTATGGGTCATTGACCTGTGAGGCAGTGACTCCTTGTGAAGCTTGTCCCTCATTGTAATCTTCAGCTCATCTTGTGTAAATGTTTGCGTCTCCTGCCCTCATGAATTATCCAGTGATCAATCTTTTTTTATCAATAACAAATATTTGTCCACTGTTTCTTCTAGCAGGCTTTTGATCCTTCTTGTATATTATGGAAATGCAAAGAGTAAAAATTATTAATATTATGTATTATTTTAAATTATTAATGTATATGGATATTTTTCATGAAACAATATGATATAAGTATAATAGAACAATACTGTTTGACAAGTACATTATCTTGTTTTAGTTTTCTGCTGCTCATATCCTTATAATGGCAGTGGCTGGAAACACTCACTTGTACATTTTTCTGAAGCTTCAGAAACATTAGCGTTTTATTTAAACCCCATGAATACAGACAGATAACCACACAACCATATATTCTGGACCTACATATATTGCTAATGCAGTGACCTATGATTTCAGAAAGCATGAGATATAGCTGAAAGACAAACTACCCACAAGTGGCCTTCAAAACCTTTTAGGCCTAAAACAGCCTTCCAGAGAGAGAGAGAGAGAAAAAAGAGAGTACATTGTAAATATTTAATTTTTATTGCAGTCAACCACCATGTGACAGTGCTGTTTGGACAGATGTTCTTTTCCTTGTGCTTATAAGGTCATGACAGTCCATGTGTAGTGATATTTTAATGTTGAATTCATGTCTATACGACAAAAAAAACAAAAAACAAGCAACCTCTTTTTTTTTAAATATTTCATGACCCACTGAACACTGAGTATGAATCCCATTCAGCTTGTGCAGTATGTATTTTTCTGTGTCACTGAGCACATGCTGTGATTCTTTTTGAGCTCGGCTATTAAAAGATAGCACATGTTTGAATAATGGATGGACCGTCGGGCTAAAACTGAGCCAGAATGGAAAAAATCTATTAACGGTGCATCAGGAAAGTTTAAGTTGGGCTCTTTATGCAAACTGTGTCATCATTTTTAAAATATGTGCTCATTACTCCGATGTTAAACTGTTTATGTAAATTCATTTAACAGAGTGAGACCAACAACAGAGGGACAGCAAGCAGCAGAATGAATTAAGAAAACATCGAAAATATGTGTGTAACAATATTGATAATGGTTCCCTCTTTCCAATCGCGCTTCTTAGACCTCCTTTTCACACAGATCGAAACACACTTTAGACTCAGGGCCATGGCCTTTACCTTTTAGTGTTTGCGGTGCTTATTGGAGCGTGCTGTCTATGCAGTGGCCCCGCTCTCAACAACAGCTTCAGCAAAGATCCCATTTAGTTAAGAGCCCATAGTAGACCTGTCTCGAGGCTAAACACAGAGTCGCAAAGAGGTAAGGACAAGCAAACCAGAGAGAGGGAGTGGGATCGAGAGATTCGACAAGATGAAGGAGATGAGTAACTGATAACATGTTGGTGATGCTTATTGGTTTTTGGCTGGACCTGTCTCTGATACCTACTAATGTCTTTACTGAGCTCAAACAAATGGCTTTGTTTCTTTAATATGAACAGTGCATGGTCACTTAAGACTTAAGACAATCAACACCCTGTCCCATTAATCAAGTGTTCATCATTCACTCCACTACTTAAAGGTCCAAAGCTCCCCTCCCCCCCACCCCAACTAGAGAAAGCAATCTCCCTCCCTTCTTGATTCCCTTATGGTATTGTCAAAATGATGGAAATAACAGCAATTCCTCAGTGGGTGTAGCTCCCTAATGGTGATGGGTGTGGCACGAAATTGCCAACTCATCTCCTGGAGGGCAAGATCAGCCATCATCACGACTGTCACACTTGGTTTTATTCATTGCCACACTCTGCCCACCTCGTGGTGATGGAGCACAACAAAGCCTCGTATATCACGTGCCGTAAACACTCAATTAGGATCATGGCTGGTACGGAGAGCACTCACATACTGTATATTCGACATGGTCACGATGCAGAAAGAGTTTCAATGAGGTTTGAAATTTGGATAATTTTCTTAGATTTTCTATTCCGTAACAAAGCTGATTAATCTTTTGAGGGTAATTGGAAGTAGGTCATTTTATATTACTGTCAGTGGTTTCACTTGCAGCTGGTCAGAAAGATGCTTTTGGCTATATGAGTGTAATGACATTGAAATGGCTACATATGTAATTACAGTTCAGTAAACTCCCACGTGAGTGTCCGATATAATATTCAGGCTTAAAATGGCTGCAAACATCTGAAACATGTCATTTAGGAGAGGGGGGAAATTTGACGCATCGTCGCCTCGCCAGAGGTTTTGTCCATGTCCCCACTTGCAGCATATACTCTGCTTTGTGAAAGCGCTACTGAAAAATCAATTTGCATTTCCCAACAATAACGGGATTTTTTTATGCATTCATTTTTTGCTGGTGTGTACAATCTTATAATGGATGGGGCACATAGAAGACGATCACCAGACACTACACAAAGTTAAATGCCTTTCTGATCCATCATAGTATCAGTTAATGTGTCCATGTTCAAGTCACTACAATGGGATTTGCTCTACTCTGTATATGTAATGCAGAACACAAAGACCATATTTTGGTTAAATGTGAAATAAAATAAACAGACTTTCTCTCAGATCATGTTCTATCACTTTTAGAGAGGGGCCCTGAAAAATTTGACCATATTGATTATTCCTTGCGATCACTGGCGAAATTCCAAACTCTGTAAACAGCTATGATTACGGCCGAAGGACAAATCAGAAGTTAGCTAAACTTCAGACTTCACAGCATTACTTCCCTCAGAGGTTTTCTTTTAGATCCGTACCAGCTGTGGCACCACCGAGCAGCCTGCCCAGCCCAGAGCAAGGTAGACTTAAATCATAGCTTTTCCCCCCCGTCCTGTCTTTTCGTGGACCTGTTTGGCCTACAGTCATCAGTGATGGATGGGGCAACACAGTGTGGTCTGCTGTGGGCTTCAGCTGCTCTTAAATGTAAGGATAGGGTACTGAAGAGATGGGATGGATAGAGCAGGGAGGGAGTAGAAATGGAGGGACCAAGGGAGATATATGAGAAGAAAGGCCATGTAGAGGTGATAGATGTCCATGAAGAGAGGAGAGAGGGAAGGAACAGACGGACCAAGATGGCCACAGACAGGTTTTACTGTTGGTGGTCATGGGTGGGGGCGTCTGTGGGGGTGTATGTGCCGCCTGTGATCTGTCTCTGTCAAATGAAGGAAAGTATTTTCTCAGATAATCTTTAATTATTTTCTTTTCCCACCTGAGCTAAAGGTAACACTGGTTGTGTGTGGGTATGCGGAAAGTACATGGTACTCGAGTACGTGAGTGATTTATAGCATGACGGCAGTGGAGCCTGGGTGTTTCATGATGAGAAAGTACTGTGTGAACTCACCATCATGAGGGCAGCCAGCACTGTATATGATAGAAAAGGTGAGGGGGACAGAGATAAAACAGGCACAATAAAATAAAAAGTTAAGTAAAAATGAAATTTTACATTCACTGTTAGAAATAAGTACCTGAATTCCTCTTTCTGCTGCTATTCATTACCACCCAAATTTTATGCTTTAATCTCTTATATGCAGACGGTTGTTGGAATAAGTTTTATTTTATGCCTTTACTTTTATTTTATAAACCTCTTTAATGGAAACATTTTAACAAAATCTAAGGCAGTAAGGGTTGGTCGAGAATACAGATATCATAAGAGGCCTTGAAGTTAATCACAGATATTTATGTCATCTATAGAATAAATTGCAGGCTCTGTGTAAGATCACTTTTCATGAATTATCATTGATAATCACTGTTTAGCGGGCCTCTTTCACTTTTTAAATGTTGTCTAAATCATTGTTGTAATCTGCCTGCTATATGAGGTTTTGCCTGTAATCTTTTCCTGATTTATTCTGAAATTATTCACCCTGCCTTCCTGTTGGTTGTTTTGCTTTCTGTCATTGCATGTGCACTTCCTGTCGGTGTCCAGAACTAATTAGTATCACCTGCTCCCAGCTACCCTTTGCCTCCTATGTGTAGTGAGTCTTTGGTGCCTTCACTCTTTGTCATTGTTTTGATTTCTTGGATTTTCTGAGCATTATTTCCTGTCTGGATTGAAAGTTTTTGATCCCCCCCATCTGTCAGCCTGTGAGTATTGTTTTGTTCATTTGTTTGTTTGTGTTTGTCTGTTGTAGACTTAATCTCTGCAGCTATTCTCTGTTTGCAGTAAATTTTAGTTCACCTAATAAAACCTAAACACACATGTTGGGGAGTAAAAAAAGAAAAGATCTACATCATTGTAACAACAGATTATAATTCTAATTATTTTCTACTTTATGTACTTCTTTTTTTCAAGCCTGCTAGCTTTAGCACAGTCACAGTGTTAAGTGTAGCTTCATAGTAGCTAGCATGACTACAGGGTTGTTTTGTTTAACATTAAAATAAATAACAACAACAACAACAACAACAATAATAATAATAATAATAATAATAATAATAAAGTTGGAAAATGCAGAGATACCATGCTGACTCAATCTCAGGGTCATAATATCAGCCTGACTATAACCTGACCTGAAAGATGTAGGCTGACGTGTGCGCTTGAACCCAGTCAATAGGTTTCGGGTGCAACAGTGAGTTGCTTTGCCTTGTGTGGTAGGTCATAGTGGATGACAGTCGACATCTCACCTTGGACACCTAACAGAAAGACAAATGTGTATGTTTTTTTTTTTTTTTTAAAAAAACCTTTCACCACAGGTTTTGCCACCTCTATGATGCGCTGTAGCAGCACAAATGACAACGCCTTGCGTGAGGTGACAGAGACAAGGTCCAGCAAGCTGTGGCAACAAAAACCTGCCTTTTGATGACACCTCAAGGGGATTGTAACGGCCCAGTGGAAATGAAGTTGCTGGCAAGAAATGGCACAGGCACCTCAGAAACCCGGTGAGTACTGCAATACGTTAGTTTCTTTCTTTCTTTGTCATAAAAGAATTACTTGGTCAGGGAGCAGTTTGTTGTGTTCTTGCCTAATCTGACATTGTGGACATCCTAAAAGGCAAATGTTTTATACTCTGGATCCCAGCATTGAAATTGGAAATGTAAGCTTATCAGTGACACCCATGTCATCACATGTCACCTTACAAAGGTTTCTGCCATCAGGAATGTGTTTGCTGTGTTGTAACAGAAATGACATTTAGGTTTGTTCCAGGAGAAATCAGAATTGCAAAATTATGCTCATTACGAGATGGCAAAACCATTTTCAGTTGAGCTGGTCGTTAATGCGGGTACAGTGACGTGAGTCCATGAATGAAATGGCTGAAGGAACACTCTGTCTTGTCCAAGTTAAGAAACAACAGTTTGTAAAATACAGGGTACAGGATGCATGTGAGAGAAAAGGGCAGCAGACTTGAGGATGTGAAGAGGAGGTGACATTCGGCAAGAGGAGGAAGGAGTGTTAGTGGGAGGGGGAGTTCTGTACCAAGGAGCACTATCATAATTGTCACATTTGATCAGGGAGGAACTTCAGTTAGCTTCATGGACCACTGCGTTTTTCCAGGCCCTCACCACACTAAGGTTTCAGTAGGCTGAGCTTTTGATACACACAGACACACACGCACACACACACCCCAACGTCCACTTAAACACCCAAATTTATGTTGGCATTCATGTAAGTGGCTGCACCCGAACACACACGCAAGCGTATGGTTAATTATGCTCGTACAAATATGCAAAAATACTTTTATAGAAAATAAGACAAGAAAAGGGGATTTCCGCAGTTTGGGACTGTTTTCGTGCCTTGATTTATAACGCAACATCACTAAAGCACAATGCTCTGTCTTAATATGATATAAGTCCAGAGTGTCCATAAACATAGAGAAAAGAGATTGACTGAAGTGTTTCTCTGGACAGTGTGGATGGATATGAGAAAGGGTGAAAACAGTGTTATTTTTGATTGAAGTTGGTGCACTGGTAAACTTCAAAGGATTTACTGCTAACGGGGATCAGAAAAGAAGAGAATAAATCCTTAAGGCAAGTAATAAGTATGGACATTAAAACAGCTGATGGTTCACAGACTGCTTTGAGGTCCTGTAGGGAAAATACTAGTTTGAAAACTTCTCTCTGTGTGTTTAGCAAGCTGTCAAAGTGAGTGTGATTGAATTGGGTCCACTGTTTAGCTTGATACATAAACAAAGGGAGGTGAAAAATAATAGTGACAGTAAAAGTTCTGCCCCAGAAGCGTACACAAACTCGTCAAATATATTTTCTGTTATTATACTTTTTATTTTATGTTTGTATAAGTGTGTTTGTGTGTGTGTGTGTGTGTCTTTGTTACTAACACACTTAACATGGCTGTGATATTGTAAAGAAAGAATCAACTTGTAAGTGGGCTATTGCTTTCTGTTTTGGCAGATATTTGACACAAGAAAGACTTGACAGCTGTAAAACATCATGGTAAAGCTTTGCAGCAAGGATTCGATGTATTGAGTGAATTGCAGACTCTTGGCACAACCTATGTTTTCATTGCTTGACTTGCCTGTAAATATGAATATATGCTCCGTTGCTTTAAACATTTTTACTTTTACCTCCCATATTGTCTGTGCAGGAAGACTCCCTCTGGCCAGAGCAGATGTCTGCTAATCAGGTCAAGGGGCCCTGTTGTACTGATGTGTGTACATCATACATGGTATGGTACTTGGAACTTGCATGCATATGCAGTTGCATTGACAACACAATGCTTGACCTAGCTGCTTCCTGAAGCATAGCCACCAAACGTGCAGGTCAGCTCTGGTACTTTGAATCACAGCAAAGGATAATATAGATAACAGAATGTGGAGCAAAATAAATAATAGTAAACAGTGAAGCTGTTTACCATGAAAGGAAATATGATGTCAGACTGTCAGTCAGGTCATTTAGTTTAATAAGTGAGTACTATGAAACAACCTTTTGTCATTGTGTAGCAAAACTATCAAAACTGATTTCCTTTAAAGGCTAAAGTATTCTTGATGTTTTTAAAAGTTTGTCTTTACAGAATATTTCCTACATATGGAATTTGACTGTATGCATGTTTATTTATAAACAGGCAGGTAATTAGCGTAATTAATTAGCGTTAATAATTTATTTAACGCAATAGAACAATTAGTCCGATGTTTCAGTGGGACTTGCAGGCTAACAACAGCTTAAGCTCTCTGAAAAGAAATAACAATGCAATGATAATCCACCAATTATGGTATAATAGGCCCAATACGAAACTTATGAATGCAATACAAGAACCCTGATACCACTCTAAGGGATGGTTTCAGTTATATTAGACTAGTAGAATATGTCTTGAAGGCGTTTAACTATGTCTCACAAATTAAAAGGCCCCACGCGAATTATTTTATCAAATTAAAAACAATTTCTGACATTGTTCTGTAGGTCTAATAAACCTACTCCAGCATTTACTGTTTTTGGCTTAATAAAAAACTGCTCTGCGTGCGCGCGAAACACCTGCCAACCATCCCCAACTTACAGCACAGGGAAGCATTTTTTAGTCCTGACAATGATTATTCTATCTCTGCCAAGAACACTGAAAACTGGGGTGTTTTAGTCGATTAGGATTTTCCCTTTGCAGTGATTTTGTTATTCCAAGATGCTGTCCTGGCAGACGGTTGACATATCAAGATGGCAGGATATCATGTCTGGGTTTGTTTGCCTATCACCCTGGAAAATTTGTATGGAGAGAAGAGGCAGGTCTGAGTATTATCTCTTGTGTGCCTATTTGACCTCACCAAAATCCCTCTTCCAATTATTCATGAGAAATGATAAGTTGTGAAGAGATTTGTATCAGTCACTGAGTGAATTAAGTAACACGAGTGCAGAATTTTTGATCGTCCTATGTAGCTGTAGAATTAGTTGTGATGGTGTGTTGTAATGCTTAGAAATGAGCATGATAATCACTGTCACTGGGAGCCTTCCTTTTGATCTGCTTTGTGCTTTCATTTGGGCCAATTTGAGAGGCCACAAATTTGATTCTCAGCAGAATCCTCTCGGGCAAACGGTAAACTGTTCATACAAAGGTTCTCAAAAGGGCTGTAGACTAGAGGAAAAATGATCACTGACATGTAGTTTGACAGTCCAGGAAAATCTGGTGTTTTTCCTTGAAAAAAATATGAAACACTGTTCCTCATGTTGAAAGCCAGTTTATTTTCATGCAGTGATGAGTTACTATTACTTAGATCTGAGCTGTACAAGAAATGTACCTCCGTAGCACCTGTGAAACACAATTTTGCTTGTTTGTAAAAAGAACTGTCTGTGTACACTGATCTGGGTTTTCAATCTTGTCTGTGAGGTAAATTGATGATGGGGTGCTGTTGTACTTGGTTGTAGTCTAATTTCTGGAGTCTGTCCTGACAGGGACAGGGTTTTTCACCCATGAAATAGTTTCACAGCTCCTAACTACAACATATGTTTCTTCAGCAAGTTGAGCTGAGATCATAGATCAGACAGAAGTTAGTAAATGAACTTTACTTAAGGAGAATAAAGCGGCATTCTAACCTCATAAATCAAACCCCATACAAATGAGCCAGCAAGGAAGAAAATTAATGAACCAATTCCAAATGAAAGTGATTAACAAAGGTAGTTTTAAGTTTATAAATACAACCTTGGGTGAGAAAGGGATGTCCTTTAGCGAAGTTCTGATGCAACAACACACTATGTTTGGGTGTTTGAAGAGGGGAAGGAGCAAACAAACCTAATGGAGTGGGTAGCCGGCTGCCCCCTGGAGCAGTTTGACCCTTATGAGTTAAAGGCAGTAAATTGAGTACAAATATGGGGAGAAAGTCAGAAGTTTATATCACTCCAATGCTCTTCATGCATTTTACTTCTTATCTTTCACAACATTTTCTACAGTTGTGTAAAAAATAATAGGCATTGCATAGAGATATGTATTCCATCCACCTCAGAGATCTACTGTGTATCCACTGGAGAGCACTTGGTGCTGTCCTTGGTGCTGAAACAGTTATACATGACTGGCAGCCTGGGTATGAGCTGTGTATGCTTTCCTAAAAATCTGGTTTAAAGATTATTGAGTTTAAATAATAGGACTGGGCTGCTGTTGATATTTTTTAATGATAACAATATAATATTTGTTATATTTAATGCTAATAAAAATAATATTTTTTAAACTCCGCTATTGTAGCTTGAAGCATTTATGTCTCTAACAAGATAGTAGATGTTTGCGACACATCATAAAACGAAAGGTACTGCATCAGTAATACACCACCTGGCCCTCGGCACTAGTAAGACAATCTTTTAGCTAGTCTTATCTCATCCGATAATTGTTAAAAAAAAACAAACAACATTGACCCAGATGTTATCGAGTTTCAAAGTTGTGCAGTTCTGCTTTGTGTAGCTAAGATATTGAGCCAAGAGCAGGTCATTCTTTTCATCTGCAGAGCTAGGAAAGGTCATCCATGCTTTTATCTCCTCCAGACTGAACTCATGCAACACCTTTTTATTCTGGTATCAGTAAAAACACTGCTGTTGATACACAGCACAAGCCACATCTTCACTGGTTACCTGTGTGATTTTAAGATGTGTTTACAGCTATAAATGGTCATTCTCCTTTCTATATCTTTGATTGACTGTCTCCCTGTTAATCTGGGATTTGGACTTGTATCGCCATCACTTGATCACTTGAGTAGCGGAGCTTTGTCTTTGAATCATCAGCAGCAGCAGAATTCTTAGTGTCATAATGGCTGTCTATGTGATTCACGTAAGTCATAATCACTGTAATTTCAATGTGAGGATCTACAGCAGTTAGACTTTCACAGTCAAGTTATTGAGAAGAATTGAATTCTCAGGATCATCACCACCTGGATAGTCATTTCATGAATCTTTTTAATGGGAATTAGCAGAGGCTAAATTTGTCTGTAAGTCCATGGTGAAAGCACTGTTTGAATATATTCACAATAATGTTCCACAGATCTTACTTTTGTCATAACCTCCATCATCACAATTTACAATGTCAGTGAGGGACTCATCAAATTCATCCAAATTATACAAGGGGGCACACTCAAGATCTTAAGGGCAGTGTCTGCATGGTGCAGATTTATATTTCATTTGCCAGGTGAACCTTTTTTACAAAATGATTTAGAGGGCTTCCCTCTGACTAATTGCTTTTCATTTTCACAAGACATTTCAGGATATCTGAAAGCACCTTACAATTTTTATGTTCAAGTTCATCCCATTTTGCTGAGCATTGCTCTACTTCACAAATTCCTGGCCAAGTTAAGAAATTGCCTTGAAACCATTGGCCTGACACCAGTTATCTCTTCACACTACTTTGGTATCCATCGTCTCTGTTCTGATCCAAGATAAAATATATCGAGTTGTATTTTCCAACAATTAGGTGCTGATCCTCAGATTTACTTAGCAGTTGCAACATATATTTCATCAACTGATATACAAAGCTGCCAGGCAAGTGGTTGAAGTGGGAGTTAATGTATGCCATAACACAGCTTACATTTTTATATTTTATATTTGAACAGGCCTTGTAAATTCTAGATATGATGGTAGCAATTAATCTTCAATTAGCTTGGCACAGTCATAGCACTTTGCATTTCTAAATCCGCTTGGAACGTCTTGGATTATTTGTGATTACCCTGGAGCGTTATGATCACACTACCATGTGTCGACCAACAACCAATCAGAAAATGTAACTGTGTGACGTAATTGATCAGCAAACACTGGAAGCGCATTTGTTTGGCCCTGTGTAGAGTGACTAGCCCATCGAGTTGATTTAGTACTGTCTCAATAGCAGATTCAACACTGCATTAGCAGCAGCCATCTTGATTGCTTTTCAGTCACTATATCAAACTCACCCCATTTTAGATATCCAGCTGCAATTGGCAGTTTATAGATGTAAATCTGAGCAGGGGGAGGAGCCAAACACTTAGGGACGTCAAAAAAACACGAGCCACAGCTAGCTTTCTATTCCCATAAAACGGTTTAAAAAAGCAAGATTTATTTACACATTAATAAATGTGCCTGGAATTTAGCAACCTATGGATTTACATTACAAGTAGAAACTGAGAAAAATTTTGCCTCAGTTTTAAGATCTTGCTGAACCAGCTAGTTGTGTGATTAATATCTGGGCTTTGACAGATTTGAACCTGGCAGACACTGTCCCTTGATAGTTTCTATTTACTCTGTAATGTCTGTTGCTGTGTTCAATGAGCCCAGCGGCAAACAATTCTCAAAGCTGAGTTAGTGAGTTAGGTTTATATTCTCCACCTCCAGAGATATGATTTCATTTTCAGTGCTCTTCTGTCTTTATCTGCACTTGATGGTATAAGTAGCAAAACTTTTAATGTGGTTAAAAGATTCATCCTCATGAACTTTGATATTAGATTCTACAGCAAATAATAAGGCTAAACCAGTAAGTTTTATCATTGCCTAAAGTGGTTACAGACCTGCAAAAAAACTGAAACATTGGTAATGGCTGGATGGAAGGATGGCTGGTTATCTGTCTGGACTAAACAAACTGCACCACATAATCTAGCCACTACCTTTGAGCCCTAAGAGGACTAATGTCCAACCACTTTTCCTCATCCATATGCAAATATATGCAGCAAGATGCTCCCACATCTAATCATCATCATCATCTCATGAGGGTGCCTGTGCTTCATGTTAGAAACCATAAAAATACATTTTTTCTAGATTTTACTTCCTTCCTTTTGTCAAGAGTTGGAACATTTGGAACCAACTGTATAAAGAACATCAGTTCTATTGGATTGGCCAAACTAATTATTTGGCCCATGTTCTCATATACTTAAAGCTTTTACGAAAAAAAAAAGATCTTTTGCTGTAGCCTATTTGGAAACTCGCGTGCTGACGTCACGACATTGGATGGCAGTGGAGGTAGAAAATGGGAGGGGGGGGGGCTCCGTTGTGAACGCGCGTGACGGATCCCCGGCGGAGAGCGCGCATCTCTGTCCTCCGCTTGCGAAGCGACTGCAGGGGAGCCAGATGCCCGACTGTGAGCCGCTGCCTGTGGATACTTATCCCAAATGCCAGTGCAGGCGAGAACCACAGACACATATCACCCTCTGGCAATTAACGGAGTAGTAATTGTTTTTGTTTTTTTCCCTCCTCCCGCCCCTTTGCTTCCTCTCCTTCAATCTGTGCTTCAGATGAGGAGCTGCCCTGGACTTGGAGGAGCGGGCATGGACAGAGGAAAAGCCCGTTATCCCACTCAGCTCCTGCTGCTGCGGCTCTGCTGCCTGTGAGCGCGTCCTCTCGCCACTTTGGAATATCCACTGTGCCTGTATGCGCAAAACCATGGAGATTATATAACGCGGATTTATTTTTCTTTTCAAACAAAACTGGACATCTTCAGTAAGGACGTCCCTCTTTATCATTTTTGCGTCGTCCTTCTTTGCGTTCTTCTCTTCTGCTTTTGGTTCATCCATGGCCACTGTTTGGTTTCATGTCCTTAACGGTCCTCCGTTGTTTTAGTTTATCTGTTCATTTGTTTCGTCCACTTTTTATTTATTTTTATTTTGCGGAGTGTTTTGGAGGCGCAGAAGTGGGATGCCAGGCAGAGGACTGTGGTGGGGAGAAGAATCCGCGCAGCAGCGATGATGAATGAGTGACCGTCTCCCTCTCCATCTGAGACGTGCCATGGATGGGAAACTTAATTTGTTTCCACGGAACCGATCGGGGAATAGCCATCGCGTCAAATAACTAGGCTACTGCTGACAGCGATCAGGTAACGTGCTCTATCCGTTATCATCAACATGTGAGAACAACACGTCTGATCGCCGAACTGTTTCTTTGCGCCATGTATTCCACATTGCTTTGCGGCTCTGTCACTTCGATATGCACATATGTCAGTCTTCACGTCCTGGTGTAAGAATCAGTGTGGGAGTGTGGGTCGGTTTTTACTGGCGCATATATTGTCGGATGGATAGATGTTCTGGACTGTCATGTTCTCCAGTCCATGCAGGAAGAGTGAAGTACATCAGTCATCCGCGGGGAATGTGTGCTATGTGGACCTGAACGGAAGTACCGGTAGCTGGGAAAACAAATATCCCCAGATTCATCTCAGCAGATGATTTTTGGCCGCCGGGTGAAGCACAGGTGGACAGAGACAGTCTCCCGCGTGCTGAATCCCTCAGTGGGAGACAGGGAGCTGTGTGACGTCCCTGAAGCCGCTGGCAGATCTGTAACTTTGCGCAGTGGCCAAAAACCACACCGCGCGCGCGCACGTACGCACAGCGCGTCGTGCGCAAGTAACCTGCATGGACACTTTTTTATTTCCACCTTCGTTTCAGGCTGCCTCTCTCAACAGCGATCATATGCTCACGTCCGCGCCCCCACCTCCCAAACACGAACACACACACACGCACGCACGCACGCATACACACACGCGGACAGTAATGGTGTTCTCCTGCCTCTTATGGGGGTTTTCCATGATGCCACTTTGGGTTAAGAATAACATTAATAAATCAGAGCGCCTCCACCCGCGCGGAAGCCTCTCTATCAGTGCCACTTAATGACTGGAAATGATTCCTGGCAGGAGGATGTCTCCTCCGTGGCCTCATCCACGTCTAGTATGAGGAGAGCCCGTGTCGACACCCCCCACCTCCCCTCGTGCGCACTGTGCGCGTGGGTGCCTTCTCTCGGTGAATGCTAAAGAGCCAGGATGTACCAAAGACGCCAGTGAGCGTGCACTGAGGCTTGGGGTGGGGGGCTGGGGGTACTTGACTCGCATCCGCACTGGCATCTCCCCACGCAACAGAAAGCTCTTTGAAAGCTGCCTGATCATGCACCGAGGTCCGGCTTATTATTGGGCGCCATGTGTACGCGTCTGCCGCAGTGCCCTCTTCCGACACCAGCGCACTAATCTACTGCCTGATATTTCCCGTCTGGTGATAAGTGAACCCTGTTTGATTCAGTCCAAAAGAAAAAAGAAAAAAAAGCGTCTCCTCAGACGCTCGGCTTGTCTTCCCCAGCAGCGAGCAGGTGGCTCCGGTGACGCTGAGCGGATATGACAAGCGGGACAGAACAACAGAGTGCAACTGAGCCTCCGAGCATCCCCCCTGTGTGTGTGTGTGTGTGTGTGTGTGTGTGTGTGTGTGTGTGGCTTTATTTGTACTAATATCTATATAAGAACCAGTTTGACTATAGACTCATTGAAGACGTGGGGACATTTTGACCAGTCCTCTGTTCATTATTTGAGGGTTTCAGGGTTACAATTAGGCTGAGGCTTTTGGCTAGGATGTGTGTTTGTGTGTGTGCGTGTGTGTGTGCGCGCGTGCGTACACCCATCTGTTGAGCACGCACTGTTCATGCTCTCTCTCAAGGCACCTGAAAAATCTCATCCACAATGTTAGCAATGTAATGTAACAGACATGGAATTGCAGTGATTTTTATTCCCACTGTAGCCTCCTGTGGGATGTTGAACAATTCCCTACTATATTCCATGTATTCAGCACTGGGTACAGCCTAATTCTACTGCAGCAGCCTATGGGGTGCAGCCTACTGGTGTAGGCTATTAAACAGGGACACTGATTCATGAGCAGTGACTGTTTCTCTGGCCCTTGGCAGCATTTAGAATTTGGATTAGCAGGTCAGAGTAAGCCGCTAGTATTATTCATTCTGATGGGAAAGTTCAGTAATCCCGTTATGGGGCTTTACAAAAATCAAATCTTCAAACAATACAGAATGACCACGGGACAACGTTAAAAATATATTAAACTGACTTTCCATTCTTAAAGCTTTTTGTACTGTAACCCAGCCTCCACCCCACAAAATGAATAACCATAAGCAGCTTCTTTTTTTTAAGTTTAAGCACGCTGGATAACCTCCTTTGTTTTATTTCTCGAGGCTGCGGTCGGAACTAATGGAGCCAGCAGGGCGATGTCCCCTTTTAGCAGAGATGAGACCAAGAGATGATGGCTCATGTGTTGGATGACAGAGCACGCACCTTTTTTATCCATGCAGAATAGAGGACAAAGCGTGGTCAGAGGCTGAAAGTCCCACAGCTTTATCACATATCATTTGTAGCCAAAACTCTGAAGTCTTCTTGTACCCACCCAGAAGATTTGTATTTGTTCATCCCAAGAGCATGTGAGGCAGTGACTAATAAGCTCATTGAATGCTGCTTCCCAATCTTGCTCTGGTTTGACTTTTTTTATGTGGCAGATCAGGTAGCAGGCATTTTTTGCTTCTTTCCTTTTAATGCTTAAACCAACATGAAACCAGCATATCCACTGCCAGAATATAAAGGCTAAACTCACAATAACTATTATCCAAACTCAGAAGCAGGGAACTGGTGTACAGAACTGAGAGGAGGCATCAGGTTGACCAAGCAATTCAGAATATTGGCCATTTACCCTATAAACGGATTCCTGTCTGTTGGTATCAATGCAGGGGAACAACCAGTACCACCCAGATTAAGCAACCCCAACAGCAGTATGGCAAAATTAGATTTAACAAATCAGTTGCGACAGAAACAATTAATTGCGGTGCTACCACAGATTGACCAAACATCGTTGGCAAATTGGAGAAGCTCTATCGCTTTCCCTAACCCACAGTATAGAGGAGATGTCATATACGTGATGTTGACCTAAAGTGTAATCGGATGTAATTGCTATCACTATCGGGGAGAATTGAGGCATAACTGGTTGTACATACTCCAGATTCTTTATGGCGGACACAAAAAAATTATCCTAGGTTTTGAGACTGGTCTGTTTTGACCGACACAGAACAGGAAGGTTAAATGGCATGCAGAATGAGGCTGCAAGTAATGTAAAACTGTGCTATCACAGAATGATCACCTGCACAGCATCTGGAAATGCACCTGAAATGATGGTGTGACACGTATCTGCTGAAGACATATGAAAACCACCCAGCTCTGTGGCAGTTTTATAAGGCCTGTAAATGCGATACTAATAACATCTTCCATTTACGCCCACCTGTCATGCACTAATGCTGCCAATGCCAAATCTCTCTTCTTCTCTCCGACACACACACACATGCACACCAACCCCTCACTCATCTCTGCCTCTGCCTTTCTCCTCTCGCTCTCTTTCCGTTTCATATCTCACTTCATTCAAACAACTCTGATGGGCGTGTGTGTGTGTGTGTGTGTGTGTGTGTGTGTGTGTGTGTACAATAACGCACACAGTGGGAGGGTGAAAATACAATACGCATTGTGGTGGTGGCACATTAAGCTGTTTCTGTGTGTGCACACATGCATGCTGTTTAAATAGTGCATATGGACCAGTAGCCAGGCGACAGCTTGGTCTTGCCTGGATCACTGCACCTTGGCTGAACCACTGTTGCGCCGACACACACACACACACACACACACACACACGCACACACACACACACACACACACACACACACAGTCTATCCTCCCCTTACACATAAACACACATGTCCACTAATTTCTGGGAAATTCCCCAACAAGGTTTCTGCTTTCTACTCCACCTCTCTCTGTTCCCATTGTCCATTACTTTCTTATTAGCTCCCATAAAATTTGTATTTTGGCCTTTTATATTGTCAATCATTGAACAACTTTTATGAACTTTTCAACTCTGCAGTGATAAAGGCCAGGCGGATATTTTAATCGAAGCTGGAATTGGTTTTCTTTTGTCACGGTGGTTGCAGGTGCCTGTATAAGGAACATGTATCGACAACAAGTCTGAAGACTTTTTCATCATAAGCTAGACACACTGCTGTCAGATATCACCAGCACAGGTCACCGCTTGGCAAGGTCGAGGGGCCCAAGGAGAGAAATAATTAAATATGAGTATAAAATATGAGTTCAAGTGTAGGTCTCAGAAATGAATACACTGTCATCCTGAAGTTATTTAGTAGAGGTGTTTAAAAAAAATGGTCAGGACAAATATCTGCTTTAATCCTCTCCTCAGCATCATATTTTGTTCCCTCCTACTTCATATGCTTTGCCACGCTTTGTGGGGGTGGTGGGGGGGCATGCATTTGGCACGGCCTGGGGTGAATGTGTCAATATTTGCACTGAGTGCCATTTTGGTTTGGGGGTCTCTTTTAGCATGACTGGGCTTGGGCAAGGCACAGGCTAAAAGAAAATCAACAGGAAACAAAAGCTAGAGTCACATAGACTTGCTTACTACAATTAATTAAGTCGTTTGGCATGAAAAGTGAAAGGATGGGCCTTCTTGAGAATAGATAGGTTGGGGTTTCAGGAGGACGAGGGGGGAGAGAAAGCAAAACAAATTAATTGCCTTGACTCGCAGGGATAATTCACATCTCTGATTAATATTGATTGCAGAAAGTGCCACAATACAACCATAGAGAACAGTCAGCTCGATGAGATATCATGTTAAGAAGTCGGTGCAAACCTGAAAAAAAGTCTTTGGCTGAGCAATTTGAGGTTGTTGTTTGCTGTGTGTCAAACTGTGTGTCATAGACGACCTTTAGGAAAGCATTTCAGACTTAAGATAAGTTGACAGGTTAAGGCTTGTACATGCTTCACATTGGAAAAGAGATGTTTTTTCACAGTTCTGGCTTCAGAGACCTTTGTCTTGCTCCCACTGCTACTTCCCCTTCCCCTCATAAACCCTCCACCCCCCCCAGCAGGTATTATTTTTATTATCGAATCTCTCTAAGTTCCCAATAACACACATACATTTGAAAAACAAAGTCGCTCCTGTTTGCAGTTCACGCACAAGCAGGTGGTGAGCTCCACTGCATAACTCAGTAACTCAGTGTTTAGAGGGTGAGTGCTCATCTGCCTTAGCATGTTGACCTCGTCATCAGCACGGTGCCCTGCTGTGACACCCGTCAGCCTCCATTACGGCTCTGTGTAGAGGAGGGCGCACCATGTTTACAGGCCAACATGTGGAATGCAGTGCTCTGGTGAAGCAAATGGAAGGAGTGCAGACTCCTTTTGTGGTGTGATCTAATGAGAGCTGATGTGTGCTACTTTTTGTGTGTCCGTTGTGTCCATATTTAGCAGGTCCAAGTCTGGACCTGGTAAATATGGCACATCATGCACTCACATGCTTTTGTTTGGACAGGGTGAAATATTTCTAAATTGGAACATGCTGCAGGGTTTTTGTTTTCAAAACAAATTTAAAGGCACATTTTCATAGCATTGTAGTGTCTTCATTATTTAGGAGAAATAACAGTTTCATCCCTTTATTAAATTGGTAATTATTTTGCATTTGTGTTAGAAAACTATTGTGTGTAAGCAATATTAGGAATACCCCATGCTCTCTGTCCCCTAAATATCTCCTACCAGCATAACTTGGTAACTTGTATTGTTACTTTTAATAGTGAAAAGTACCGTCTGTCTTAGTCCTAGTCATTTTAACAATGCATACAAGCCCCTCAGACCCCAGACAAGTCATGATCCACATTAGGGCTCCTACTACTGAGATTTATATGAAACATTTCCGTGGAATGTGATCAGCCTGCCTGGTCAAATAAAGGCTGGGGTGAAATATTCCACTCGACATTGAGAATTTTAGATTCTGCCATGTTTCATGTGTGGATCTGTGTGCTATATGTGTGTGCATATTGGCGTGTGTGTGCGTGTATAAAACCTCCCTAGATTCAGTGGCTTGTCAGACGAGCAGCTTGTGTGTTTTTGGTGAAAACTAAGTGGACAGATAAAATTCCAGCCCAGGGCCATGCTGGGTAAACTCAGAGTATGTCAGGTGTGGAATTTTGACAGCAAAGTTGCCATGGATACCATTAGCTATATCCCAATGGTTCATGTAAAATGACCATGTTTTATGGACAAATTTTGAAAAAGGGATCGATTGTATGCATTCTGTCCATCTCTTTTGTATTATATGTGTTGGCTTGTGCTGTTTACAACATCAGGGTGATAAGTGGAACAGGGTAATATTTTGTCAAATGTTGAGCCATTTAAAACAGTTATGAACAGTCTGACATTTAACATGACATTTTAAATAACAGTTTTGATCAATTTTGTGAGCATCTATTATTGACTGTAAGAGCTAGAACATCCTGTATTTTTAAAAATAAAATATGTGCAGGACTGAACTTCCTCTTAGGCTACGCACAAATGTCAAGAATGCAGGGACCAACGAACTTCAATCTGTCATTAACCTGAGCCTAAACGATTACAGCTCAGTTCAGCTGGGGATAACTGCTCCAGAGTGGACACCGGGGGCAAAATAATGCATGACATTGAGTGTACAGTAATGGCACGTGCCAACTCCCATCTCCTTCACCGGTAACACCACCAACTTCAATTTTCAACTTGTATAGAGGCCTGGAGTTTGGTGGGTACTATGTGATTAATCGAGGCAGTGGTTGAGAAGTGATTTTGTACGTCACAGTGTTGCTTCCCTAGTGAGAACCTTCGGTGGCTCTTGTGCTTCCTTTGTTTATGTTTTACTTTCTAACAAGTGGATGTGTCCCTAAATAGCAATACAGATGTTGCTTTAACAAGACAAAGTGGCAATGTTTGTGATGTGTGTGTGTGTGTGTGTGTGTGTGTGTGTGTGTGTGACAGTTCAGACAGACTGATTTCAGACTTTGCAGAGAGCCCCAGTTATTTCCCTGCAGACCATCATCTTTTGTTACCGTCGCTATACATTCATCAAGTGGAGTCATACACCACAGCTCGGATTAAAGGCACAATTCTGCTCAAGTTGAAACTATTTCATTCTGACGTGACACATCCCTGCAGCAAATCTGAACCTGTCTCTTGACATTGACTTTAAATTTTAGTTTGTTTTGAATAATGCAGCTGCGGAGCAGACTTCATCCCATTCGCTATGAAGAGAACTGGAGCCAGTTTTCTTCTAGAGAAAGTGTAGGCAGCATTTACAAAATCAACAGAAGCTGGGAAACAGATCGGAGTACAGAATGTTTGAGTTGGAAGAGGAAGCAAAGGCTTCTTTACTTAAGTAAACATACTAACATGGGATTCTGTCTACAGAATTTAAATGAGTTTCATGCAGCATTTATTTATTTAGGCATTACCATGTCCTTGTCAGTCAAATTGGGATTGACTTAAAGTGCCCTTTAACTGAACAACACAGGTTCAGTGGTGAAATAGTTATTTCTAGTTTTTCTGAAGTAAGCCTGCACAAGAAAACATATTTACGAAGTATTAATTGACATATGTTTGTTTGGTCTTTAAAATTAAATGATTAAGTGACACTGTTGTTAAACATTCTAGTTCCAGGAATCAGTCTCTCAAGGCAGGTTGCACTGATGTTTTGACAAGAAAAACAATCCGGTTGACAACAACCACTGGAAAACAAATCAGCTTTGCCTTGTGGCTTTCAGTGTCTCAAGATGAGTTACTGAAGTTAATATTAAGACTGTGATCTTAATGGTGCATCACAGGGAGCCACAGCTCAATTGGAGGCAGACAGCGGTCCCTCCACAGGTGTGTTATAGAATTTACAACACACACTTCCAACTAAATACTGTGACCAAAGGCTGTGTCATCATGTAGCCCCCTGCCACCTGCACAGCAATTAGTCAGCTAGATGAAATGAGAGTTACAAAGGCCAGCAGTGTAATTAAACTTGGAGTGAGAGGCCACTGAGCTCATGTCAGTACCTACATTCCACCTCCAACACACAAAACGGCCTGTGTCCTCCACAGGACACTGTCCACACTCTGTGTCTACGTATCCTGTATCCGTAAACATCATTTAAACACATAGTGCTGAACAACTATGGTTTTGAAGTGACCACAGGTTTTCATCAGAGTAATTTTGACAGAAATATACCTGTGATACAATGAAGGTTAGAGAGGACTCTTGCGTTTAAGTTGAATGCTAAAGCTTAGAATGCTAAAGCTTTTATCAGTATGAAAACATGTCGTACTGATAAAATACTGGATCTAGAAACAGAAAGAAAAATACTGCATGCGTCAAAGTCATATCTGAATGCGCTGCAGGAATGTTTTCAGTGACAATATTAAAGCATGTTGTGTCCTCCCAAACCAGTCAAACAGATCTGATTCCTGTTGGTGAGTCATATGGTTTATAGACATATAAAAGCACCAAAAATGATGGCTGGAGCTCTGATTTCTTTCACATTATGTGGGTTTTGCTGAAACCGCTCCCAGGAGTGTGCTTCACTGACATGGAGGTAGTTTTCTTTGCAGTAAATAGAGGCTGTAAAAGATCTAATTGAATTGTTTGTTGGCCAAGTGTAAAGCTCAAGCTGTGTGGCAAACTCATCGGCTAAATTTTGCTCTTGGTTCTTGGAAACTAACGTGACATGCAGTGCAATTGGACTTGTTGTTTTGAAAAGCATAATAACTTGCCTTTGTGTCTTGAAGAACCCCAATATGTCCAAAGAGGTAGCCACTCTATGGCTTTTCTGCAAGCCCAGATCTTTTCAAATGCATTATTAATGCATTTTCAGCAGAGCTCCAACACAGGATTAGAAAACCTCTTAAAGAGCAGATGGCAAAATTAGAGATAAAAGGTTTCTATGTATGTGGAGGGTTGTAATGCTGTTTAATCCACTAAAGAACAACCAATAAAATGGCTCATGGTGCAATCATTCTATTTACATAATAATGTCAGTGTCTCTTCTTTGCTGCTTGTGTGCATCTCCAAACTGGAAATGTTACATATAATATGATGGTTAGTTTTATTACTTATAATTATTCATCATAATCTGGTATGGATGCTCTTGTGTACAGTAACTGTAACACAAACACACACATGCAGTTAAATGTGTTTCTACATATAGAGCAGGAACAAAACAGCATGTAAGTCCTTGGGTCTTTTCAGTTCTTTCTGTCTTGAGTTAGCACTTTCTTCAGGGCTTTGTGCTGGCAACACACACACACGCACGCATGCATGCACAGAGCTGTAACAGCCTCACACATGCTGCGACACACTGTGACACATGAAATCTTTAGTGGAGGTCTTTATGCAAGCTAAACATATTTCTCTTGTAGCTGTCTCTCTCTTCTTTCTGGTTGGACCTCGTACAAACGTTCACTGTAATCCCCTGATTTATTTATTTTTTGACCACCAATGAATACAAATATTCACTTTCAACATAAGAGTGAGACATTTTAATCTTATTTGTAAATACAGAGGTACTTTTACATCTGATTTAGCAGCACCATCGCAAACATAATCTCCTCTCAGATATATACAGACCTTTTTAGCACATTTGCAAGCAGTCACTATATGGACATTAATATCACCCATTAATACCCTACAACTTTCTCTATATGTGCTCTTGTGAAGACGAAAATCCCTGGTGATGCTTAGATAGGTTTTATTGCTCGCGGCCTGACAGTATTTTAATTCCCCTTGCGGTTCCAGTATCATAGCAGCCCAATCTCTTCTCACCACACCATCAGCACCTTTCTCCCGGACCCAATTTAGCTGGTGATCCTAAATCTAGCGCGCTGGAGACCCGGGAGATTCAGAACACTGCTCTTCGTGGAATAGCACCCTGGTACCTTAAAGGTATATACTGCCTCAGAATGTAATTAGATGGTGCCAATCTCTCGCAATCACATGGGAACACAGAGGCCACTGTGTCTCTTAATGGAGACGGTTTCTGCATGTCCATGTCCTTTTGGAAGCAGACAAGAACTAACTTTCAACCCAGTGTGCTAAACATCAAAGTATCCTGTTAAAATGTCCGTTTTATGATTCCATTCACTACATTGTGTTTTTCTGTTTAATTTGTCCATCTTGTAAAACAAATCTACATAATGCAGCCTAGCTTGCTAT
This sequence comes from Trinectes maculatus, assembly GCA_016785345.1. Classification (NCBI taxonomy): domain Eukaryota; kingdom Metazoa; phylum Chordata; class Actinopteri; order Pleuronectiformes; family Achiridae; genus Trinectes; species Trinectes maculatus. The sequence goes on from JAFBJQ010000416.1 coordinate 405,574, forward strand.
AATTAGGAAATCAGTTATATTTGTTTGCCATTGACTATCTCACCTGTATACACATCTTATATTTGTAAATATTACACTGAAGCGAATGGAGCATAGAAATGTCAGTCACCACATGTGATGGCCGACATGATTATTTATAGCGTACAGTAGCTTATGATGTGTTAAACCCTGATAAATGTGACTCAAACCCTGTAGTGATTAAACCACGATAAACTGGTTTATGGGACTAAAAGCAAGCAATAAGACAGCGTCAGCCTCTTCCTCACCTTTATCCCATATCGTCACTTCTTCACACAGTCACAGGATTAGATTTATAAAAAGAGTGCATGCATGCGTGCGGGTGTACTGTACTCGCTGAGGGCCGTCCGGACTGAGAGTCACTGTCAGAGTTGGACAGCAGAAGGTAATGGCAGGAATAAGGGGCTGCTGGCATTATTAACCCCTCACTGGGTTGAGTAGAACAGGCAATTACGGCCAGTCATATGGCTGTCACACTGCCAGAGGGAGACGACTCGAACACACACACACACAGCCATACAGACGCATGCACACACACTGCCGCATCAGATCCATTACTGACAGGATAATTTGACGTTATTACATCTCAGTGTTGCTGTTTCGGACTGTTCTTCCTTCTGGTATTAACATTGAAATCACCAATGAACTGCTGAGAGACACGTGAGCAGCCTGAAAACCTGCAAATTTGTAAACATAAACTCACATTAAACAAGTCATTCAACTGCTCCCACTTTCCATTTTATCCCTAACTGACTAATTTTGTGGCTTAATTTGTTGGCAGCTGACGTTTTCTAGTAAAGTAAAGTAAAGTGGGAAAAAAAATACAATGACGTTTCATCAAACCAAATTATCCTCTCAGTAAATGTAATGTTTAGCATTTTTTTGTGACAAATGTTTTGTGTAGTTTATTGGTTTGCTGTTTAAAAAGGGGTTTGCTGTTGTTGTTTGCTGAGACATATCTAATCCTACTTATTTTACAGCACAGTATTGGCCAGTTCCAAACCTATTTTTTTGTGTAAAATCTCAACATACGCTGTATCTATCGACTGTGTCTGACACTGTTTGTACAGGAGTAAAGTGCACTATATTTCTCTTTAAAGTAACATCACAGGGGTATAACGCTCTCTGTTTGTCCTCCTGGTCGCTATGCTGCTGAGCATGGCCAAACAGCATTTGATCAAATCAATACCAATATCTCTCACACATCCTTTCGAGCTCTTTCCCTTGATACTGACTGTGGTTAGCCATGATAACATGATTGGAAAGCGATGCATCCACCAGGTCTGTCTTGTCTCTGTGAGATGGACAGATTATTGAAGGGGGGGGGGGGGGGGGGGGGGGGGGGGGAGACGTGGGGGGAAGGGAAGTAGGAAGAGTTTTAGCCAATCTGAGCTTAGTGGACTTGCTGATGATTTGATGTAACTCCTCCACCTTGCCTTCCCTTCACGTCCTCCATTAACACCTTATCTGGCCAGTAATGGAGATGTGCTGAAGCCCACCCACATACTTTCATCAACATGTCACCCATGTTTTCCTCTACGGTGCCCATAGTTATCACAGGTTTCTGTTCTTACACTTGTATGTCTTAGTTGTATGTGTTGTTGTCCCTTTGTTACCCATCCCTTCTTCTGCCACACTCAAAGCTGTAGTGTGCCGATTTATTCACATCTTCTGTGGAACCCTAATCTTTTTTGTTCTCTTCAATGAATCTTTCATCACAGATCCCATCATAGATGGTGTGATCATAGATGGTGTGATCATAGATGGTGTCATCTGGGTGTGGAGGAAGGCTTATTATCTGGGTACAGAGACTGAGATATGGAACAATTCTGTTTTTCTCTCTACAGCTTCCTTCCTGCTTCTTTCAGTTGTGTTTTAATGACATTGTGCGCAGACTTAGGCGCTGTTAGTTCATGCCATTAGATTAAACACACACACATACACACACATTTGCCTCCAGTATTACATTAAAATTAATAATCTACTGTTTATAGTCTGTTTATAAGAACATATTTAGCATCTGACGCATCTGACATCTAAAGTCCAAATGTTTTACTTTCTTTTCCCACGCTCCTCCAACTCTGTCACGAAATCCCTCTTCTCACGTACCCTCACTTTACGAATTTAATCATCACACATTTATTAGCAGCGTTTTGAAACATTCCAGTTTGGAGGTGTGGTGCTAAAAGAGGTTTGCTTTTTTCATTCATTTTTTTCTTTGCTTCTTGTCTTTGGAAGTCATCCTCAGTGTCTAATTTCCTTCCATGTTATTATTCTATAAAGGTCTGCACAGGGAACTAATGATGCAACTGAAGCATGAACTCAATTGAAGCTGTGCTCTGATAGGCTGACTAAGACATCCCCTTTTACTATCACTACTGTATACTTGATACGTGATGGAAGCTTTCCGTCTGTTTTCAGTAAATGACATCGCTTTGTGGTTCCTCTTGGCATTCATGAATGCTGCAGATCTCGTTCATAGGGATAATGGAACCTCTGAAAGCAGAAATAGCCTACACACATATGGCCTCTTACTCTCAAAAGTCCTGTGTCTGTCAAGACCCATATAGCAATAACACATTGGTAATAAAAGATAACTGTGTGTGAACTATGTGTAATTGGTAGCTGCTGGTGTCAGTGAGGTTTCTCCGAGCCCTGCTAATGGAAAATGGGCAGAGTAGGCAGGAATTATTATTAGCCAAATGTGCTGTTCACATTAGTGGTGGTTATCCTAAGCCTATAAGTAGGAATTAGCCCCAACATCAAAATCATTATACACAAAATTGTAACCCTGTCGTCGTAACCAGTTTTCAATAGCACCATAATCCCTTTTTATTAAAAGACTTAAATGTAAACAGACTCAAGGTAATCAAAACATTAGGCAGTTTACATTAGTCTGACCGTTTTGTAGCCCAGTCGTGGGTTTTTTTTTTTTATGCTCTTACTGTCAAAGTACCCAAAAGCAAAAATGTTTCAGTGTGGTGGTGTATGCATGCGTATGTGTCTTTCAGGGAGAGCAATTACTGGATTATATGCCTTTCTTGGTTTTCAACCTGCTGAGTTTCCTCACCTATTTCTGTTATTTCACTATTTGGAAAGTCAAAGGACTTTAACTGTATTTTCTTTTTGTTTTCAATCAATTTATATTTATTTATGGGGGATTTTTCCAATCATAGTTTTACCTATTTTTTTTATACTTTCCAGTCTTTTTTCTTACTAGAATCTCTATATGAAATGAAAGCCATATTTTCAGTTTATATTATACTATTTGTTCCTGCAGTACAATCTAGATTTGGCTCAGGCAAGTGAGTAATGAATTATGGTTGTAATATCTTCCACTAGCTGGCAACCAAGTCTCATATCTATACACTTTCAGAAATTTGAAAGTGTGTGTTTATCTGCTTTTTGTGTGAAAGTGTGTGTGTGTGTGTGTGGAAATTAAATGGAATGATTTGTCATCGCCATCCCTATCATCTCCCAGGCAGGATGTTCAATCATATGTATGAGCGCTGCAGTGGAAAATGCACTGTCATGTTCTTGTCATTATTGTATATTATATATATATATTATTATAACCATTCCTAAATTGTAATCTGAGCCATCACAGAGCATAATGGTATCTGCGGAATATAATTTGGCCAGATGACAGATAACAAGTTGCTCAAAGCTCTCAAACTTAACTCAGTTGATCTCACAATCACAAGAAAATAAAATAGCCCACAATAATAATCTCTAAATTCATAATAGTCTCATCCAAAGTGTCAATTTTCAAAGAGTTCAAATAAAGTCCTGACACATTTTGACACTTACTCTACCTTTTTTTTAAATAATCACCATACACCCAGATACTAAATGTAAAAATTTGTGCCTGGCTTTGCTAATGTTTCTAAAATATGTCTAAAATAACAAAATTAATTGAAGAGAATAGGCCAAACCCACAGAGGGTTGTTCTGCATAAGTGTTTGGCTCCACAGGCCTGCATCACACCCTGCTTTCATCTGTCACTCATACATCATTTCATCTACTAACTTAAACACGTGTGAGATGCATTCATGCGTGTTTTATTGTGGGGATGCAGGCGTATGTATACGTTAATGTTAATGCACATTTGTGTCAGAAATGCAACCAAGTAGATCTTACTCCTGCAAGCTAATGGGTAAACAAGACAAATTCATTATGTTTCCCTTGTCGAGATTCAATGCAGGGCTTTATTAAACCCGAATAAACACAAACAGTGTCACTTATTGTGTCAATTGTGATGCATGTTAGACACATGTCTCTGCAGGGTAAATGACTGTGACTGTGTCATTCATGTATACTTACAATACACTTGAGATTTGTGTTTTGTAGAGTGAAATTATAGCCTTTACCACATCACTGTCACTGCATCAGTTTTGTTTGGATGTTTGCAGTAATCACAGTCTGTCATGTTTTCTTTTTTTTTGCATATGTATGCAAGTTGCTACTTAACAATAATTGCAGTTTTCTTTTTCCTTTCTGCATTGACTGTCTGGGACTATAATCAAGAGCATGGAGAGGAGTTATTATGCTGTAACACAGGATAAGAAGCAGAGAGCAGAATGTGGGAAGAACACAGCAACTGATTTGACTGTAGAGCTGACTTCTGTATGATCTTCAGCTAAAAAGGGCCTAACTCCTACAACAGGCTTATAACCCCTCACTAATCCCCCCGCTGACTCATTTCACTGCAGTTAGAAGCTCTCTCTTTAAATATCTTGTTCGTGCAGTTCCGTGTATTTGTGCGCGTACACACACACACACACATCTAAATACTCTCGAAACTCCGAATAACAAAACCCTTCAGTTGAAATGGAAGTGTCTCGCTGGACCAGTAAATTGCACTGTGAGAAATATCTTTAGCCAAATGTTCACACACACACAGGCACAAGCAGAGTTACCAAGTACACACCACAAATCCCTTTTGTGATTTTGTGTTTAATTATAAGTGTATGGATGTTAGCCAGTCATGACCTCCATTATGGATAGTTTCTTTGTTTTATTTCATTGGGTGTTAAATGATTTGTTTCTGAACATAATGGTTTTCATGATGTGAGAAACAAGGACACATTAAATGGATACTGACAAGATGCATGGATGCTCTCTCTGTCTGTCAGAGACATACACACACACAAACAAACAAACACACACCAAGAACTATACTTAAACTGTCCTTTAAAATTTTGCCACCGTGCCTGTTTTCACTCTCTTATCCTAATTACTCTACAATTAACTTTGTCTAGCTTTATGCAGAGCAAATGGAAAATAGTCATTTTGCTGGCTGAGTGTGACTGTCAAAGGTTCGGAGGAGACAGATAGTAACCCCTCCCCTTCATCAGCTTGCCTTTGTGTCATTATTTGAGATTAATGTTTTCATGAGCACTAAAGGAATTAGCATTAGTGATGGTTTTAGTGTCAAAGGCTTATTTCAGAGCTGTCACTCGCTCCAGCCTTCCTAAAATGCGACGACTTAATAGCTAAAACTAATAATACCACCTCATCACAGAGCCGCGGGTAGATGGCAGCCATGGCTGTAGTGGAGAGGGCAGAAACACAGAAGAAAGCCATGATTGTGTCACTTAGGTAGTATTCATAGGAAGCTAAAGCCACCTCTATTTATGCCCCTTTCACATTTGATTAACACAATGGTCCCATGACTTCCACACTGGCTTGAATAAGTCAGCCCTCTTCTTGCCACACCTTCACTGGGATAAATAAAGGAAGCTTCACTCAAGATGCAGCTGTATCTTGATTTTGACAGTGTAAAACTGAATAACTGCATTATATAGTGGCGTAATAGTAGTAGTTATTTAGTAGTTTATAAGCATAATGTAAGGCATCCTACACTGAAACTCTCCAGCGTCTCTCACTGATAGATTGTGCTAAAGTGTAACACTGCAGCTGTACTATGTCTTCATTGCACCATGGAAATGCATTGACCCATCTCAAATAGGATGCAAATATGGTAACGGTGAGATAGATATTTACCATGCAGAACACACGTATTAGGTATTAGGTTCTGTCGTGGAAAAAACATATTTCAGTGCCTTCATAAGGTCAGAGTATTGGAAATTTTCTTATTTCATTCAATCACTTTTATTCATAAATGTCAGCGGTTCTCACTGTGAATCATATGCTCTCAGCTTCATGATACACATTCCTGAACATATGGTAGATACTGGAATGCATTCTCCTTTGTTGTGTGTAAAATGAGTGTGAAATAGCTCAGTGGTGAGGGCGGGCTTATCACCAGGATGTATGGACCATTTAGGTCCCCATTACGTAAATGAATTCAGGTTCAGTGGGCAGCACAGCAGCCACTGTAATCCTGAAACTACAGTGTAGTTTCTTAGCAAGACAGTTTAAACGATGGTGTATTGGCAGCAGAACTCTGAGCCTTTACCCGGAATTATAGAGAGTTTTTGATATTTTAGTCAAATAAGTCTGATTTGGGAACTGTTGCTTAAAATGCATAACATAGAAATGTAGGATACATTTGTAGGATATAGGATGGAAGGGAATGATTTTAAAAATGTTCATGTTAATGATGGTAATATACATTAAATGGACATTTTAGGCCACCCATTGGTAGTTTATTGGAAAAAAAAATACTCTGGGTGAGCCAATTGATATATTATATTTTAATAAAGGGTAAACTCTTGGTCACTTCAAGTAAATAACCAGATCAAATGAACCTCAACGTGTTGAACATATCCTTCAGTGTCAAGTGACCCAGAGTTTTAGAGTTAAATTGTCTCCGTCCTTTCTTGCTCTAATCAGGAAGAAAAGTCTGCTAACCAGACAGTCCCCCCTCACATTATACTCCATTGGGGTGCGTTCCATCTCATTTCCACCCCTGTTTATTGCTAATTGTTAAGTAATGAGTTGTTCTCAATTCCTCCTTAAACATACATATTTAATGTACAGTGCGACAGCTCCTGCTTAGCAAGGGAAATGCCATTACACAAAGTGCAGGATCCTAAAATGAGCTGTGAGCTGCAGTGGCTTTCTCCAACAATATGTTCAGGGAGTTTGCAGAGAAAACGCACCTTGCACAAAGCTTAGCACAGTACACAAATTAATAAGCTCACAAATTGGCAGATACTGTTAATTTGCAATATGGTGCACTGCTTTAATACTCAGTCATCCCTACTTGTGAATCTTTGCTTCACTACCACACAAACCATGTTTGTTCTTGTTTAATGCTGCGACACATCAACTCAACACTAATGAGAAAAGGAGGTGGTCCGTAATAGTATGCAAGTGGAGACAAACAGATTGAGGAGCTTTCAACCAATGTCAGTCGATGTCACTTAACAGCTTGGACGTGGAAATGAGAGGGTACATGTTTGATTAGCCTCTGCAGTGAGAGGTGTGCCCTTAATCCCTCTTCTAACTAATCCCTCTCCTTGTGGAGGATCCTCACCGCCTGCGGTGAAAAGCGTTCCTGAGTCCTGAGCGAGGAGCCAGTGGTCATCCATTCAGCCATCTTTTTTGTGCCATCACATAAACCATGGTATGTTTTCTGAAATTTGGTCTAGACACTAATTTTCCCTTCCGGATAGTGTGTAATGTAACGACAATGATTACATGGATTTTCACTATCAAAAAGCCTGATGTTTAGAATAGTTTTGATGGTACTGTCATAAGTGCAGGATATGAAAATTCATTATTGTCAATTAATTTATATAACAGTGGATCTAGGTCCCTTTAGACACTTCCCCTGCGGTATGTGCCTCATTCTCATGCCTCATCCATTATCGAAAACCTTTAAAGCTGCAAAGATGGTGCAAGGTCATAAAAGTAATGGATGATAAATCCACATTTGAGCCAATAATATGCAGCAAATGGGGGGGAAAGGGGGGGAAAAAGTGGAAAAACGTAGCTAAAGCTAATTGTAATTCCTCAAGCAACACTGGAAGTTGAAAACCTCAGCTTGTCGCTTTATACTGAATACTGAGTTTCAGCTGCCTGTTTCCATTATACGCTTACATCTCAAAGAATATCATTTTCTATGCAATTCAATTTACCCAAATGAATATCTGGGCCCCAGATAGCATGTTCTTGTAGTTATGGCAGACCCCCATGCAGAGGGACGCTGTCGTAAAGGACCAGTCACTGCCTAATGTATACCAAATGCTTCTACGGTGGTATCAGTGTGTGATCAATATGCAATAAAAACTCATTAAAGCATTTTATGTTCTGTCATGGAAATTATTTCCAGAAGACAAATCTGTGATGTGTCATTCTGGATATGAGTTCAGTCCATCCATGCGGAAACAAGTTATTTAAAGCCAGAAATTGGATATGGAGGGGGGGGCGGGGATACAAAAACAGAGATGGAAAGAGGAAAAGGGGAGGATGAAACCAACCCATCTGGAAGAGAGGAGACAGAAAGAGTCTATGACAGCCCAGAATAATGAGATTTTGTAGTCTGTATGGCTTTCTGTTCACCTGAAAGGGAATTAACATAACTCATACACGCACACACATGCACGCACACACACAAACACACACTATTTTGCATTCTGGTCACATCTTTTCAAACATCATTGCCTTATATCTACCCCACCTCCTCTCTCTCTCTCTCTCTCTCTCTCTCGGCATCTGGTGGATCAATCATCTGACTGTTTATTGCAATTGGCACCTCGTTACCTGATTTAAAATCAGTGAGACCAAAAATGTGATTGATGTGTGATCTAACCATATGTTTCACTGCAATCATGCAAGCCCCATAGCCCAGCTGGACGTGTTTTCCTCTCTTCACTTGCTCTGCTATTTTGTTTTACGCCTGCTTCATAAAGCCTTCATGTTGGAATGATGCTGCGAGCTGTGTGGGAAAACAAATAGGGATAATCAGTGTCTGCTGCTCGTCTGTTCAGAGACTATAGATATTACAGGAGCGACTCAGGTGATATGATGAAACTATCTAATCTGCATGGACTGATATTATAAAGGATTATTATGTGTTCACATTTTTTGAAACGCACTAGATGTATCATTATTATTAGTAAGGAAGATTGGATTAAACACGGGTATGTTTCCCTGAGCTCACGAACACGTAGGCCAGCCTACTTATGCACAACCTCTCATACTTGATTTTATGATCTAATTTCACACATTCCCCGTGATGCATTGATATGAAAATTCAGCTGTTTATTGATTGCCTGAGCTTTTTATTTGCACATTTGCCTGTATGCCCATGGGTAACAATGAGCTGCAGGAGACACTGACAGTCTGCCTTCTTCAAAGATGAGCACAGAAATATATGTATTGATCTGGGTCTCCTCTGGCTTTTCTCTGAACTGATACAGGCCTCTTATGCTTTGAAGATGAGGCAAAGACACGCGCTCTCTAACTTGCCAAGGTTTCACTGAATCACAGCTCATTGATTTAGTTGTTGCGCGAGTGATGTTGTCTTATGTTTTACACCGCATGTAGTTAAGTGATACATGCAATTTTCTTTAATTCTTCTGTCTGATTGCCTTCTGCACTGGAATAGTGTATTGATTCATATTACGTTGTCCCAGCCATCTAGTAACCAGATTTTGAAAAGCTCCACTGCCTCATGATCAATGGCACGTATTGTTCAGAGGAATTACAGACTTCAGATCAATATAACTAACTCATAATCATTATTTTAACCATAAAGGTTGGCACACCATAAATTTACATGGCCGTGTTGCAGTTGTGCCTTTTGTCACTGATGTGTTCTTAGACAAGCTAATGATGATTATTTGTGTGTTTTTTTTTTATTGCTTCTACAGTAAAGTACATGTGTTTTTTTTCTGGCAGTTTCCTTGTAGCATCATGTTTTGGCTGTTTTTAAAACGCAGGTGGTCTTGGAGAGTCAGGAAGTCGAGAGGATCTGTCTTTGAGCGTGTGCACACACTTGTGTAGATTCTATTACTGTCGTATTTTGTTCTGAGTCAGATCCTGTGAATAGCTTGGCTAATTTTTCCATTTATCACTTACCCTGCGTTTACAAATCTCCACTGTCGCATCCCATTCGTCAGTTTCCTGTCTTTCATTTATTCAACATGCTCCCTTCTTTTATCACAGTCTCTCACATTCTCTCTCACATTTTTTTCCGGCTCGCCTTGAACCGACTTGGCCATTTTCATCCACAGCACTGTTAAAAAAAGATTTTGTCCAAGTATGTAGAGGGGATTTCCTAGTGAAATCCCATGACTGTTTTCCCACCATGTTTGTGTTCCATTCTAACCCCGTCCTCCTCATTTGTAAAGTCAAGTGTTTTAGTTCTAATTTGCATGAGACATTTAAATATTTTTTTCCCTCTCTATTTGCATACAGTAAATGAGTTCAGAGGAATTGCAAGCCTTGGGAATATTTGTAGTTTAGAAATGTGTAACAACGACAACACACTCCGAGTCCTTATTATGTAAAATCAGATATGAATATGTATAATTCCCCCATCTGTTCGATGAATAATCATCATCTGTGTAATTTGCTCTGACAGTGGACTGAGAGGAGCAGGCAAACACTGCCCACTCTGTCTTAAAGGCCCACAGTCAAAGACATCTTTAAAAAGATGAGTAAACTAAAGCCATTTATTGTGCTGGGCCACAGATTTAGCTCTTGTTCCTACCTGCTGTCCTCAAGTCATATATTCTCATCCCTTGCCATCCCTGTGGCCGCACACCCCTGATCCTCAGTATCATTCACTGTAGAGAGCTTGCAGCGAGGTGGGAATTCACTGAGACTGTATGAATCGCAGCATGTCTGTCTTTTCTGTCCTACCCGTCCTCGATTAGTGTGGGTTAGGAGGACAGGGCTCAGTGGATTGATGAATGGGGGAAGAGGCTGGCGGGGCATTTCCTTTACTACTCTTCTCGGCTGTACCATGGACACCTTGCCAAACCGCCTTTCAGCTGCTCCAGTGGTTTATTGCTGCTTAAACGTGTGTGTCTGTGTGCATATGTATTCATGTAAACACACGCACACACAGACAAAATAAATCTGCAGTGGTGTTTTGGATGTATTCTTCCTGTGCAGCCTCATTGCCTCTGTGTGCTAGAAGACTGTTCCTGTCTATGAGCAAGAGAACAATATATGGTTCAGCTTTCAATACCCGGGCTTCAGTTAATCACAAGCAATGTCTGGTCTATTTCACATACCATATTTGTTTTTCATTACCAACTTTTTTCTCGCATTCTTTTTGAAATGTGTAAACACAGATATATCATTATCCTTTGGAAGTATTATCATTTTGTAAAACATTCTAAACCATTTAACCCGCTAAAGAATCTGAAGCTACCCACTCTTGGTAACTTGAAAAATTGTGTTTTATAACAGAAAAACTATTCAATCAGTGCTGAACGCCAGCAATTGTGGCCACAAGGCACACTCATCATGTTCAATAATGGTGTATGTATGTATGTATTTAAAATGTAATGAAATGGCAGAAACAAACAGTAAGGTCATAAAATTTGCAAACTCTCAGTAATAACAGTTAGACAGCAATGTGTAAGAAAGGTTAAAAAATATTAGCAACCGTTAATGAACGACTCAGCACAAAAATCCCTGAGTTAATAAAACTGTGCGAGGACACATTTTATTGCTCATGATTTAGCTGGTCGGGATTTTTTTTTCTTTAAGTCGTATAGTCTCTTTTCAAACTTGAACGCAATTAGTCACGGCTCACATTGAACTCATTCTCCACGTGTCACAGTGGCAACTCAGCAATGACCCGATTTGCAGTTACCACGGCTCAGTTCAGATTTGTTCTGTGTAGATTTATTTTTCAGTTAAATCTGGGATTTAATTTATATCTGTTATGGTGCTGATTATATTATTTTGAGCCACTTCTTGCTGATGTGCTTTAACCTATAGCCTTAACTAATTTGCCTATTGCCTTTTGCAGGCACACCTGCATCTCAGTCTCCCATTGAACCATCAGTGTGCCTGAAAGAATCTGCAAATGGCAACGTGTGTGTATGTGTGTGTCAATGCCACAGCTAATCCTGCTGGTAGATCACAGTTTGGAGAGATTCTAATTGACTTCAGGGGCGCTTGGCGAGTCGATTACTTCATCTGTAGGATTGTGTGTGTACATATATATTTATGTCTGCAAACAGGCACATTTATGGAATGTTAACATAGCTATTAATGTCACAGCTAAAGGGAAGCATTAGTGTGGGAAATGGAGTTTGTGTAAATGGATGTGCGTGCATGCATTTGCATTTATGTCTGTGTGAGTGTGTGCGTGTCTGCAGGGTTATGTCAATTGTCAAACCTCATGGGAAGTAGATTTTTAGGCCCTAAAATATCCCCTGGGCAACCAATCAACTCTGAGAGGGTGGAGCGTGGGAGTGAAGGCTGATGGGAAATCTGTCTGGCCTTACCTGAGTCTTTTTCTCCTGGGAATGTCAATGTATTATTGCTAATACATGTTCACTGACCACCCTGCACATATTATACAGAACATGGCTGATAAATGGGGTGGATCAGAATAGATACTTCCATCTCACGATTTATTTTCACAGTTTACAGGGCAACAAATCAGAGGGAAGTGAAATAAATAGTAAATAGGTCAGTCAACACTCCAACACGGGCCATGGAAACTGGAGAAAACATACCAAACACACACACACACACACACACACACACACTCATACCTTCCCACATGCACACGCGGTCCAGCTCTTATGTTTCCTCAGTACATAAATCTCCTTCTACCTGTCATTTGACCTGAAATACATGACCTTAATGTGCTTGTCTTACACTTAATGGGTTTTTTTGTAGGTGCAAGTGTTTGATTTGTATTCATGTGTTTGCTTTAGCCATTATGTGTTTGAAATGTAATCATACAGACCTCAGTGGCTTTTTGAAATTCCGTAAAGACAGAAGAAGATTGAATAGAAACCCAGTATAATAGTAAAAAGTATTCCATGTTGTGCTTTTCTGTCTTATATGTCTTTAAATATAAAATAATACTGGCTTAAATCTTATTATATATTCATCACTCTGCCCTGAGATGGCGGTTAAAGGAGGTTTAGGGTCAGCACATCAGATCTTTTTTTCATCAGTGACTCTGATCAGTGTGTTATTTTAAAAAAAAAAACTCAGCTCCGTTCTTTTCCAGAATATGTAACCACCATTTATCACACAGACAGACAGCTGAGGCTGGCTGTATTATCCTGTGCAGCCGAAAACACTGATGAACGTCATATATACTGTAACTGTACTGATATCGCAGTTCTGTGAAATGTGGTGCCATAAATATTGCAACCATACCTTGTAATATTGTGAGGTAATTGTGATGTTGCAGCACTAATCCTGTTGGAAATTCAATGGTACAATGTTGATGGGAGACACAAACATCCAACAATAGATATTTTTAAATTAGTCGCATAAAACCAGAATTGTATTCCTTTGTGTAGCCGTTATACATTACAAGTAACAACATATGCATTTTTGGGTAATTTGGCTAAAACTATGGCAAGTAAAGTTGCTGAGCTGTTATTGAGCAACACAGAAAAGCGCCGAGCAAAAGCAGAAGCATTACAGCAAATTACACAATCAGGGGCCTTCTCCCAGCGGCACAGTTAGACTACCTCTCTGCTTATTAAAAGCCAAGCTGACATGAAGGTGAAGTACTGAAACCTTCTGCTGCTTCTCTGAGGTGAACTGAGCCAGGAAGGACCAAGAGAGGGGGAGCAAGAAGAGAGGCGAGGGAAGAGTGAACTTGACAGTCGGCGTTCAGAGAGCGTTTTCTGCCGACAGGTCCCACGAAGCCCAGGTCAAAGGCAGAAATTGAGATGAAAAAGGAGGAGAGAAAAAAAAACTGGACTGGGTATCAGGGACTGGAACATGATGAGGAGGAACGGGAAAGGAGGGGTGGGGAGGGGGGGGTGAGTTACATGCAAGTCATAGCAGGAGGTTTGCGTAGAGCAGCTTTTTCTCTCATTGCTGAACGATTCTTAAGAACAGACACAGAATGAATAAATATATAAATAAATAAAAGCCAGTCAACGAGATCTTATCATCCTAAGCCGCTGCTGTTTCATTTCTGTACACACTGATATCACGCCGACTTGGCACAATGCATTTTCTCTTTGTTGGCGGTGGTGCAGTCGCAGTGAAATGTAATCCTCTCTCACCATAATACATTTATTCAGCCCATAGTTAATGGATCAGTTGACATTTTTGCTCCCATAAGCTTCTTCCTCCTCCCCGTCACTGTCCTTCCAATGATCCTGTACCTTCATCTTCCACATTCTCGTCTGCTGTAGTCGTGTACTGGCCTTCTCAGTGAGTCAGAGTCCCAGCGAATGGTGCTGATAGGTGGGTTGACATTGGCTTTCCCAGCATTTACAAGGGCAAAAACTTGTTTAAGGGGTCACTGCAAGGAGAGGAAAGGAGGAAGGAAGGGAGTGAGGAGAGGTGCTTGAAGGAGAGGAGACCAGAGCCAGACATTTTGGGGATTGGCTCATCCCACAGTGGAAGAAGTTGCCCTTCTCTGTCTCACTGTGTCTGCGGACACTGCTGTCTGCTCAGGCTGCGGATTTGCAGTGGTCGTAAATCTGAGCGTGTGTGTGTGTGTGTGTGTGAGAGAGAGAGAGAGAGAGTGTGTATAAAAAAGCAACACCACTGGCTGTATGGGACACATGTGTGTCTTTGTGTTTCATTGTTGTGTTGTTAATTTGAGAGGATCTTGTGGACAGTGGAACGTATGGAAATGAATAGAACTGGACATGTGTGTCTCCGTCTGTCAGAGAGGCCCTGACCAAGGTCTCAGCTTTCTTCATCTTTATACATTGTAAATTAGCAGCAATTACAGTGTCTGTGTCTTGTTGATGTGTTTGGAGGACTGTTTGTTTTTGTTCGTTTGTGTGTGTGTGTGTGTGTGGATGAGTTAGTTAAAAGGGCCCTGCGGTTGATGAAAACTCTTTAGTTAGAAAAAGCTGGTTTAATTGGGTTGCTCCTTTAACCAATAAGGACGCCTTGATAATAGATAATCCCCCCCTCCTCCTCCTCCTCTCTCCGCTTGACATCTAACATGTGATTCCTTTATTGGCCACATCTCTTAATTTCGTTTTTCGCCCCACTTCACTTTTTACCTTCTGCTCTGTGTATATAGTTCGTCCTCTCTCGCTTCCCAGCTCCCTCTGCCCGTCCAATTTATTTTCTGTGTGCTGTGTGTGAAATTGTAAATTAGAAGCCGGGTAAAAAGGGAGCCTTGGAGCAAGACACATCAATAGCGTCCTTTTAATTCGGAGAACTCCCACTCTCCCTCTTTCCTCGCTCTCGTTCTCTTCCCAGTCTTTTCTCTCTGTTCCTGTTCTAATAAAGCCAAACTGACATGTAAGCTGGTGACCTCTCTGCTCGCCTCCTTTTCCCCCCTCTCCTTAAAGAACAATGTGCCGGGAAAAAGCGATGACAAAAGGACTTATGTCATTTTTTTCTCCTTCTGAAGATGTATGTCCCCTACATCACGTCCCTTTTAATTTTAACCCTTTTATGTTGCCTCATTTAATATGTGTTTGCTTCAGGAGTCATTCTCGAGAGCCTGTCCTCCCTGGAAAAAAGGGCCCGAGGATTTTCTTCCCTTCTTTTATCCTGCGTTTTTTCGGCATTCCCGTGGGGAAGTGGCTGTTTGAAGATTTTTTTAATGTCTGTCTCACTTGCGGTACATTTAATAAGTCGGCCTGCCAGCTTTACCTGCCCGGCTCGCTGACTGTCCCGCTTTTGAAGAAGCTGGTGCAGTACCAGAGGTTGGCGAGTCTCTTGCAGAGCTCAGATTTAACAATCGTTCACTTTTCTTCCTCTCTGTCTCCTCTGACCTTAAGGGGCACTTTTTCTTTTTCCACTGACTCCCCATCACTTTCCTCGCTTTGTAAAAAGAAAGTAACTTCTTCAGTGGACTTAGTGGGGGCCATTATTGAATTCCCAAAAGGCAGGTGGAGTCAGCACAGCCGTCACAGCCACTTCTTCTCACTTTTCACAAGTTTAGCTATGAATTATGAATTCAGCATTTCAGTTGCCGTATGCACAGATATACACACACACACACACACACATAGACGCTGCATCCCTTTTGGGTTATTCATACAGAATACATGGAAGCAGTTGATCTAAAGGTTATTTACATTTCCTTTGTTCTCTCCTCCTTCTCTCAGCCCCCTCCGGTCCTCTGTTGTCATGCCCTCTGTTTTTGTCCCACTCTTTGGCATCACACCAAACAGTGATGCCCAGGTGAAAAGATTTGAATTGGTGATGGTGTATTGGCATTCAAGAGCATGTTTGCGAGCGTGTCCTGTCCCTCAGGGAGTATTGACAGATTAAGTTTGAGCCTGAGATTATTATAACTCGGGAGCCGTGTTGTACACAAAACAGCCAAGGCTCTAATATAATTGGCAATTAAATTAAGGAAGCAAGCTATCCGCACACCCCCCGGTGAGTTTGCACAGTGTCTCCTGAAGTGCTGTGCACACATACACTCAGTCCTGAACGAACAGACTCATACGGTTCCGAAACTGTGATAAGAACCCAAATGTAGAATTACCAGATTTCTCTCTGTCGCAGTCGGCTGACACATTTTTTTTTCACATTCAACACATTCAGCCTTTCATTTTTCTAACGATTTAGTGTGATGCATGAAAAATGCGCATTCACTAGCTCGAAAACCAAAAACTTGCTGCATTTCATTGTGTTCACTGTGTTTATAATTTAGATGGAGCACTCCTAATGTTTCCAGTGATGTCTGAGATTCATCATGTGATGATGCTTAGAGAAGCAGAGCAGAGTTATGTTACATACATTTGCATTAATTTTTGGAAGTTTTACATCATCAAAATTGATTTTACTATGAATCACTGGATACTTGAAACTATTTGATATTTGAATCATCATTATCTGAAATTACTCTTAGGCCACTATGCTAATGATTCATTGACATAGGAAACATGCAAAGTCTGTATTAATATACTGCATCTATTATAGTCTACATTTAACTCCCATAAACTAATGTTTGTAATTTAAAAAGAAAGTTAAAGTTCACGTCTCAAAGTAATGCACACTTAACAATGATGATCCCTTCTTTCTCCTCTCAATCCCAACAGTGAACTGGGGACTCTGCATTAGTATGTAAAACCCCGTCCTCAACTTTTTGAAGTACACTTTGCTCTTCCCATTACTGTGAGCCCAATGGGGGCAGTGTTTGTTTAGCTCTGCTCCAATGGGAGGGCATGTTGTTTGAAGGCATGCCATTTCAATCGGGGCTGTTGTCTTTTGGGGAACCTGTCCCGGCTCTGTGCCAGGGGGACACATGTGGTTCATCACGCCTGTAATTGGATTTGATTTAGTGTTCTCCATTTTTTTCCCCGTGTTTAATTAGGGGAGTGTGCCACAGAAGACTGCGGTCGAGTGCAAAGGAAAACAAGACAGACCAAAAGAGGGACGGACTGACAGGGGGCACAAAGTGAGGTTGCACGGTGATTAGTGACATAAGAGAAGCAGGCAAAGTTAATTAGTATATATGGGTATTTGTCAGTTTACAATTAGTTGAGTTCTACACAAGGGGATGGAAGCCGTTATGTTTACTGGCTGTGTTTGAGACCAGTCTTTCCTCCTTGTGTGTATAACAGTTCAACAGAGACAGAGAGGGAGGGAGCGAAGGGAAGGGAGTGATATACGTGAGTAGCTGCATCGATTATGACATGGCCCTCCTCTCAGGGGGAACCATGGTCAGGCCATTTGTTTGACAGGAAAAGAGTGGGGGAAGTCCATTAGCGTGTGCCTTCATGGACTGATGACAGGCAGCTGCAGCGGCTGTGGCCGAGCCCACTGGGACCGACCTTTTCACCCTCCTCTACTGGTGGCTGTGAAAGTGAAAAAAAAAGGCAGCAAAGAATGGAGGGATATGGAACTAACAACACTCCCAAGCCCCACCGGGACATTCAAGGTCATGATATCTGTATGCAGCCATGTTTTATGTAAAGGGGTGCAGGGCTAAGTGCGAGAGAGACAGTGAGAAAAGGAAGGGATTGGAATAATGGTTTCACCTTCCACTTTTAGCCCAGTTAAGTTTTTGTTTTACAAATTTGACCATCCAATAACGTCCCAAATCTGTTCAGCTGGAAACCATGTGACGTCAAGTCAGGAAGATGCATGTTTAAGTCCACTGAGAGAGAAAAAAATCAATAGATAAATAAGAACCTGGTGGGGACCTGGGGTAGAATAGGTCCCTACCATCCCCTTGCTAACTGTAAGAGACAAATGGAGCAGAATGTAATGTGTTGTCATGTAATGTTATGTAGTGTGATGTGATATGGTGGTAATGCGCCAACCGCCATTAAACAACAGAAGAAGAAAAAGAATAGTCTAATAAGGAAAAACATAATGGGATTGCTTAGTACCTTTAAAGAGCCTTTGGTGAATGCCCTTTAAAATGCCTTCCATAGTGTTCAGATGGTGTTCTCAGTTATCTGGCAGTGGGAGTCTGGGACATCATATGTCAAAGCTTCATTAACTGGTGAGAGGCTGAATGGCATTGAACTGACAATAAGGAGAGCAAACAATTATTTATGGAACAATTTTGCAGATCAGCACTTGCGGCATTTCAGGCAGAAACACAATCAGTCAAGCTGCTTGACTTCCAAAAACTGCTAAGCGGCTTCCCTCCTGCAAATGCTGCTTTAGCCTCCAGCTAAGGCAACATTTGCTCTCTGCCTTCACTGTCATAGATCAAATTTGGGAACTGATTCCAACTTATTTAAATTTCCCCGTGAATGTCGACAGCCAACGCATTTCGCCTTGAGCCAAGCTTGAGTTTGCTCCACTTGCTCTTTTTTCTTCTTCTTTTTTTTTTTTTTTTGCGTTTTGTTATTCGGCTTTCAAAACTGCCTTGCGTTTTCTCTCCTGCCCAGAGCATGACACTGGAATCTACTACTGAATGACCGTAAGAAAAAAAAACATAATCATGTAAGCCAAGTCGCCATCAGCAGCGTCCTTCAGAGTTTTTAGTTCACATCCTGATTCTTGTGTTGTATGTAGCTATACAGGCCTCAGGCAGCAGACTCTTATGTGTGAGCGGCAGAGAGATGGATCCTCGTAAAGCTCTGTGCTATGTAAAGCCTGTGCTCCATAGCTGCCCTAATGTTTGCACATGGTTGCAAAAAACAAAACACGTTGGGGAAAAGAGCAACTGAAATGAGAAAAAAGGTTTCACGTTACCATGTCTTTGGCTCTCCCTCCTCCGTTGTTACGGCTCCATGCGGGCTAGAGGCGGAAGGCCACAGCGATGAACCCATTCCATCGCCAGCCTTTGACTCTCCAAACAACTGTCAGTCACCAAAAAGAGATTGGTTTTAGTCCCGGGGGAGCAATTTAAGATTCAAGAATAACCATAGTCATTTTCACTGCAGTTTGAAAAGGTTATGTTGTGAGAAAGCGAATGAAATGATGAGTAAAAGTGAATGCCTGGCCACAGAGTCACGTAGGGGCTGTTACAGAAATTGAGTGATGATTGTGCAATTTAGGTGACAGAGAATAACTCGGTCCATTTACAGAACGTGGGATTGGGAACGTGTCCGGGAAAGATAATATGCTAGGACCGATGCAAAAAGTGTTCGTGTTCACCAACATTCACCTACATTCACTACATATACAGTGATGTATGTGATATAATAATTTTCCAAGTCATGTAACATCTTAAGAAGAGTTGATACAGAGAGATGCTGCAGCTTTCAAACTGATATTCAAGGCAGTTATGTTTGATTTGCCCTTCGATCAACAGGACATTGTGACATGGCGGAATAATGAAAGTAATTTTCCTCAGAACATTCCCTTTTAATGGATCATAAAATAGAGACGCTGATGATGAGATGTTTGATTTAAAAAAAGAAATAGAAAAAGGACTCAATTTCTCTTCGGTGACACTGAGCCAGGCTCCATGATGCACTAACACCCACACACCGACATATACATAAAACCATGGCAAACGTGTTACCTGATGGGAATTTTCCTATTTCCCTAGATTTTCAACACTTTGAGAATTTGAAGGGAAGGGTGTTGAAGAAAAATGATGCCAAGAAAGAAACTGTTATGTGAGTTTAGTGTGCGTGTGTGTGTGTGTGTGTATCCAGACTCCTCTGAAGGCAGCCTGTCATAGACTGCTCCAGTCAGCACTGCTGTAATATCCATTCATTTTCACACAGACGTACACACACACTCATTCTCTCTGTTCTGTTCCTCTGACTCATGCTGACTCAGGACATATGAATGGTGACCAAAAGAACAGACAAAGAGCTGACAACACCAGGTCACTTGGCTCGTGGAGCGCGGGTTGCATCGGTTGACAAAATTTACAGCTCGGCGGCTTTAGGGCTGAGGAACTCTCCACGAGGTGTTTTCATTTGAACAGTTCCTCCCTGTGCATTGGCCGACGACAACAAAAAGACGTACGCCGCCATCCTTACCCCTTTTGGCTGATCAGCACTGTCCTCCTCAAGCTGCTGTCGCTTTTGTTGTTGCTGAGAGATGAAATTAAATGGAAGAAAACGCCATTTTCTTTGTGCGTGTGACCCCAGCAGTCACTGTGTCCTTATCTTATCATTGATTGTTTGCTGGATTAGCCACCCGCTTTGACCAGTGTGTGGTATCGACGTGCTGCCTGTCACAATGAATAGAAGTCAGTGGACTCAGGTCTGCGGGTGTGGATGTCGACCAGTGAAAAAGTGTGAACGTTTGCTGGGTCTTTGGGTTGTTACTGTGGGGCGTCATTGTTGTAATGAGTGTTTATGTGTATGTATGTGGCACAGTGGTAGTTCACAGCTTTACAAGTGAGAATCGATTATATTATTAAAAGTTAGTTCATCTTATTTGCATAGTGTTGGTTGAAAAGCTCCTTTCGTGTTTGTGTTACCACCATGTGTAAAAAAAAAAAATCTAATCAACAGATGGCAATGGGATTTATTTAGTGTGTGCGTGCATTTTAGTGTGTGCGTGCATTTCCATTTTATTCTTAGGTAGATGAAATGCAAAAATGATATTCAAAATTGTCTTATGGCCAGGAATGCAGTGCCATGGTAAATGTGAGACATTTGTCAGTGTGTACTTTGTACTGCATGTGTGTGTGTGTGTGTGTGTGTATGGGGTTTGGGGGGTTGGCATGCTGATAGTTGCGTTCATCTGCCTTCATCCCCACAACTTTTAATCTCCTTCATCCATCATGTGCACATAAACTGAATTTGTTTGTGCACATTCTGCTAGGTCTGGATTGTAAAAGACAGTAACATCGTGTACCTACATTCCAGTGACTGGGTTTGTGTTAACGCTATCAGCTTCTTGTGATCAGTGGTGCGTTTATGGGCTCTGCATGGCTCCTGAATCACACCAGGTCGTGAGGCCTCTCCGGCGTGCTGCTGCCAGTCTGTGGCTGGAGATAAAGTTCTGGTCTGAAGAAGAGAAGCCAGGCCACATCTACCCCTCTCTCTGCTTAATCTGCCCTCTCTCCCTCTCATCCCTCCCTTGTTCCCCCTCTCCATCTCGCTATCTCTCCCCATGCTTACCACCTCTCAGACCTGTTTCTTTCAGTGCACCAAACTCATCGTTTCATCTCTGCTCCCCTTTTTTTTTTCTTTTTCCCCCGTGCTCCCTGTCTTAATACATTTCATAAATCAGCCATGCCTGGCCAATTCTATAATAACCTCCATTTCTCCTCCTCCTACTTTCTTGCTGTCTTTCTTACTTTACTTACATCATTCCCAATGTTGCTTTAATACTTTAATCCAGTAAAGAAAATGTGTCATGAGGCTTTCTGTTGCTTGGGGTGTACTAAATTGGTTTTCAGGTGGCAGCCAGTAATTTTAATGAACAGCTCCTGAAACGCTGAAAGTCGTCAGTTTGTCAAAACGTCAGTGTGAAACAGGAGCTCACACTAAGAACAATGTTTTTATGTGAGCTGGTATTTCAATAAAAAGGTGCCCGTTAGTACTAAATTTAATCTGTCGTGCAAAGGATGACATCTTGGAGGGAGTAGGAAGGTAGCATTTAAATGTTCTGTACTACTCTATACTATCTGTAACTCACAGCCATGAGAGAGTGTAGTATTTCTCTGTGTCTAAAAGGAATGAAATGCTCCCATGATCACACCGGAGCATTTCCACCGTCATGAAACCTTTATTACATCGATAATCTGTAAAACGGGCTCTGCTCTTGCCATCAAGAAAAGCTCAGCCGTTTTCAGAGCTGTGAACAATTGTGTTCTACCTCTCTGGCTGTCATTAATTTTTATTCTTTCGCCACTATGAAAATCACCTCGCAGAGACGTGAGGCTAATCCATCACATTTAGTTTGCTATATTGTGCTGCAGCTTTCTTCTTTCTTTCTTTTTTTTTTTACCATGGTTTAAAAAGAAGACGGGTCACATTGGAGAATTGAAAGGGATGGATTAGCCAACTTTATCATAGAAAAAAAGTTGTGCAACCACTTTTACATTCTGTCAGGTAGAAAATAACTTGGTTAATATTTAATGTGAAATGTCTGAAGAATCTCTGGTGTTCTGACTATCACTCTACTGCATAAACCCAGAGAGGCCAGTAGTCAGCAGCAATATACTAATGTTGCCTTTATGTCTTTATGTCTCTTAAAGACACTAATATTATTTCCCTTAGATATAAAACATGTAAAGGCAGTGGTCAGTAGACTTGCAATCAATGTGGTACTTTAATTTGTAGCAAAGCAGCAATTTAACTTTCCAGACCTGAGAGATGTAAACTCTTTGATATTCATGGTGACTCCTCTGTGAACTTTTGGCTATTGGCAGTTTCTAGACGAGAAATAAACCTCACAAGTCTTCATCAAAATATGTAGGTTTAAGTTGTATCTTTAAGGAGAGTTTCCCCTTCATCTTCACACTGTTTTCATCATACTGGAGCACAGTGGGACCCATCTGGGTAGTTTTTTTTTTTTTTAAAGCTAATCCATATTAGTGATTCAGACGTCTTGGATCTAGTGGGTTTGTTGGTATCATTAGAGTTGAGTGTGTCTCATGTCCAAATATCCTGACGCAGATTATGCCTGTGTGAGAACGATTGTCCTCAGTCACTGTCATTAACATTTGCATTTCAATAAGCCTTGGTTGATTGAACACCAGCAGCATCATAAGTAGTTGGACAGGGGCAATTTCCTTTTTGCTTCAAAACATCCATACTTATTGATGTTTCTATTTATCAACCCAGACACAGATCTTCTCAAAACTCTTGCATTCGTGTTTCAGTGTTTTCTAATACATAAATACATTTATAGAAACGGAAATTTGTCGAGGCTTACGATCATTTGCACACCATGGACACAATTAGGAATTGGTGCCAGACCTTTATATTTTTTTTTATTATCAACATTTTCCAATTAAACTTTTAGCCAGACATCTCTTTTTCACCTCTGCCTATACATACACCTGAAATGTCAGTGCACAAGGAGAGGAGGGGAGGTGAAGCAGACAAAAATATATATCATGGTGAAAGACAGGTCGGGATAAATAAAGAAGAGGTACACTCAGCTCTGCCCAAGGGGGAAAACTGGAGGGAGACAGGATGGATTTTTCTCCTCTCTCCCTTTAGACATCTGTCAGGTTTTGAGTGGACAATGAACGGGAGAGAAAGAGGGTAAAAACTCAGCAGAGTTAATTTTGAGGAGAGGTGAGGTGGAAGGTGACAGTGAGAGATGGGACAAAGTCAGTAGTGGTGAAGGAGATGAGGATGGATAGGCAGGAATTCGGACAGTGAGTGCAGCCTGTTTAAAACTGGTCAACCTTTGTTACCTTGTAAATGCATGAGCCATGCAGCCCTTACGACACCAGAACACAAACTATACATTTCTCTAAACATAACATGTCAGTGCTCGATGTTTTTGTTATCTAGAGAGATTTTGCATGTGAGTTTTGGTGGGGAAAAATACATGAGAATCACAAAATGACAGCTTTTTAGAAGCTTAACGGGAGTTTTATTATTTTTCCTTTGAGGGGAAATAAGGCATTCATTGTGTTAATTAGTTTTTAAAAGCAGTATTAAACCCAGCAGCTATTACTTTAAACTGCAGGTGAGATCAGGGTTTTCAATGTAAACTTGGAACATGAACAACGGACAGTCACAGTGCTGCATGTCAAATTTAATATCCTTTAATATGCTTCCTGATTTCAACCACATTGTCGAGTGAAACTATGATTTTCACAAATGATGAAATCAACTGCCAGCCATCTTTTCTGTCCAAAAGAAAAAAAGTGTATAATTATGTTCATATTAATTTGTATTATTTGACATGAATAGGGGACAGAACAGTTGTCTGCTTCAGGACAACAAGGCAAGTTCTCTTTGACCTGTTAAAAGCTTTCTGTCCTTTTGAAAAGACTGTTACCTGTTTGCTTTCATTTTCTCATTTACCGCCTGTTTTAGGAAGAAGCACCTTGTATTGTCTGGAAATGAGCTTGACTAATAGCCAGTGCATATTGTATATCTACACTCAACTACACTCCCTTATTGTTTCAGATTTCTTACATAGTAACCAAGCCTTTGATTATGTTCATCATACCACTGCTGTTCCTCTATGCGGCAATTTGATCCATGAACCGTCAGTTCAAAGGAATAATGCTTCCCGTCTTGAGTCAGGAAGGAAGCAGAAATCTGTCCAGGCAGACTGCAGCAGAAAGATTTTCCGCTGAGAACGTACAGGCCACACAAAATCAAGCAGAGCTATATTTTGTGCGTGATGATGTAGTAAACAGCTGAATCATTCATTAAATTGCTGCGACAGCTGGTCGGAGGTATATAAAATTGGATGGAATCAGTTGTAGCTATATATTTATGATAGAGTAAAGGTCAGGATATATTCACAGAAATGCTTATAGACTTCTTTTTATGTTGTAGCATCATAACCATCATGAATTCCCCAAACATCCTCTCATGTAAACTGTTACTTAGCTGTATCTGGTTATGTTTGAATAGTAATGGCATCATTGCAGGAACTTAACAAAAATAATGTAAAAAACAAAAAACAAATGAAGACCTCTGTTTCAAACCTTTAGCTGTGGATTATTTTTGAATGAGGTTCCACTCCAAATCACTTTTCTTCTGGTATAGGGTCCTCAGTTTAGCACTGCATTGTCTTTACTCATTTTTTGGGAGGGTGAATTCAGCTGAAGATGAACATGCACATGCCAACACTGTTTTATGTTCCATCATTAACATTACTATAATATTCATTTGTAAATGCTTCTGTGAATGTGGTGCTCCGGGCCTCTAGACTTGTGAGCTTTGATTTGGATTTTATGATGTTGGTAATGGCTTTCTGTGTCATCACAGTCGCTGTTAAGTTAGTGCGGATGAGTCTTTCGTGTGCTCTCTCTCTCTATACAACAAGTATATGTTTTGTAATGTGGCACTTTCTAAACTGCTAAAATGAAACTGTTGGGCTATTTCCAAGCAAAACAGCAAAGTTACTCTCCATTACACAGTGGTTTCAAGCTCAGTTCTCTGGTTGCACTTTTAAAAAACACCTTTTCAAGACAATAACACCTAAAAGCCAATTAAAAAGAACCGCGAACGATTACCGTGACATTTTATTTTACGTGAGCCAATCTTGTATTTTTAGTGTTACTCAAATATCTCCAGTTTCCCCGGGTGGTCACAGCTTTCTGCTTTATCTTCACCTTCACATTTCACTCAGTGGACCGTCTGAAATACTCAGCACTCAGAGACTCCTTCTCAAAGTCTATTTTTATGCTTTCTTAAAAACAAGCTCCCAATCTGTGCAATCAGTGTGCAGTTTGTGTGTGTGCGTGCGTGCGTGTGTGTGAGCGTGCGTGCGTGCGTGCGTGTGTGTGAGCGTGCGTGCGTGCGTGCGTGTGTAATCACTCTCATATTCAGATCTGTGTTGTCCATGCTGAAATGCTGGTCATGTGTTTGAGCCTACGTGCCTGCAGTGTAATTGAGGGACTTTGCTATGTTGACATATTTGCGTGAGGAAGAGGTGTAATTCAAAGGTCAGTGGTGATTAGATTGTGGTACAGTAACTGATGCTGTAATAGATGTTTGTTTTTAAATTGACAACATGATCCGTCTAACGTATGGCAACAGAATTCAGTCACACTTACATAACCATATACAGTATTCTATCATTTTGATACTATTCTACCGTGACTTTACAGAGTGATATCCCTCACATGTTCAGTATTTACCAGGCTCTGAAGTAAAACTGCAGTAGTCCAACATCCAGACACAGCTTTCAACTGGTCAGCCGAGGTCAAATATTTCAGCTCTTCTCTGTGACCATGTGGGTAGTGAACAGTCAACCTTAACCTTTGAACCCCCAGCTGAGATGTTACACGTGTCAAACACACTGATGGAGAAAGGTCACACCAACACAGACATGCATTCATACACATGCTGGAGCAGGGTGGATACATGTGCCCTTCAAGGTTACTTCATGCCCTGTTAATTTATTTCCCCGCCAACGACCAACATTTCATTGTGACTATGTGATATGTGATGCAACACATGGGCTTGTGTTTTTTCTTTCATTCCAATGTGTTCTGCCTTATAACATTTTTGATCTTTCCATCCTTGTAAGGACTCACAGTCCACAAAGATGTGAGACTCACACACAAACACAGTCCAGAGTTGTAGGCCTGTATCTGCAGTGTCAGCTTTCCTTGCCTAGACTCCTGTCTTCCCCTTGATACAGAGCTTGAAGAAACAAGGAGTGGAAATAAAGAGAGAGGGGAGATAATGAAATAAATACCCTGCCTGGAAACACTTCAAAGAAAGAGGAAGCGCCTGATCTACTCTCCTGCAGCGAGAGAGGGAAGAAATGTTACATAAAAAGAAAAGATTGGGAGATAAGAGCAAGAACCACCTCTAGTCACGCACGCACACACACACACACACACACACACACACACACACACACGCACACACACACACACACACACACTCAGGATGGTTAGGAATAATATTGTGTGTTTTAGATGGTTTTAAGTAACTGGTCCAAATTAGTTATATTTGTTTATTAGTTTATTTTACGGCAACCATTTAATTCCGCCGCTTCACCAGTATACTGGGAATGAAAAAGCAGTCAGAGTTAAGCAAACCATGATTTACCTTTATATCTGCTCTTGTACAAACACAGGCTTTCTCTTGTGTTGTGTTCTCATTTCACTGCTTTTATTATTCATATATTCATGTAATTTACGCACGCAGGCCGACACAGGATATGTCCGTTTTAAAATGTTCTCTACTGTCCTCAAAACTGTGTTTGTGCGTGTGTGTGTGTGTGTGTGTGAGAGAGAGAGAGAGAGAGAGCGAGAGAGAGAGAAAGCTATGCCATCTAGAGTTGTCTGAAACACTGTCATCACTCTGTAGTAAGGATTAACATTCACAACACACGATCACGCTCACTCACACACTCACTCACTCGCACACAGACACACACGGGCAGTGTATGTGAGCATAAACATGTGTCCTTTTATTCATAAATATTTGAGGCAAATCAAACTTGACTGATGGGCTGCTTTTCAATCAGTTCAGCACATTCACTTGCGCAAGGACACACAGTGACAAATAGATATGGTCTTGCACAGTATACATAACCTGTCAAACATGCATGGGATGAGACTTACGCATGCATGATCGTGCCCTTTTCACTCCATTTCCCCTTTAGCGCTAACATTTCTGGTGACACAGACAATAAATTTTGCTTCACCTGGTTGTATAGCTCTCATCTTGCAGACACAATTACATTAAAAACACTATTACTTGGTGTGACATATTGTCCTTAGCAATAAGTTTCTCAAACAGCACACTCACTGCACAAACAATGGGTTTTTGAACTTAAACCCTTAGATAGCTTTTCATGTGATGTGGCAAATGGTAGACTTCAATATTTTGGTCCCAAATGAATTTTAGTGTCAGGTTTGCAGCTGGTAGATGAGAGTGGGGATGTAGTCCCTTTTAACACTGGCATGAATCAACTGCTGCACAGATTTTGCATTTAAATTGAATAATTTGTTAGCAAAAAAGAAAACATAGCGTGTTTCACAGTGAAGCATTGTGTGTCACTCCTGTCTGTACCATACATCTGGGTTATCTGGAGGAACAAAACTGGTGTAAGCTGTTCAGTTGGCAGGGGATGTGCTATAGAGAAAAGACAATCATCCTCTCCCGAATGCTGTGATCTTCTGTTGCACAGTAAAACCTAAATTCCCCTCAGGCCCACCACAATACTACTATTCTATTCCAACTTCTTATTAGACTCCCCAATCCCCTTCTCACAGACAAACACATACCAAGAGACAGTCTAATGCAGATATATACATGTTGTGGTGTATATTGTGCACAACAAAATGGTATGCTCCACTTTCACGTCAGTGGAAAAGGACGTTGCGCATGTGTGTCACATCAGATTCTGTCCAAACACTCAACAGATGGTGACATTTATTTATTTTTTATTTTTTATTCCCACCATGACAACAAGGTTGGCGGTGTGTTGGGGTTTGTGGGGTCAGGACTGACACATGCTTTTTCCCAATTAGTACATTTGAATACAGATTTTTTTTTTTTTTCATTTCATTTACTCATGCAGCAGTGGAGCCAATAATGTTCGTTGTTTGGTTATGTTGGTATTGAAAGAGATGTTAATATCCCACATCTAAGAATGATGACAAAAAAGATGGCCCACTGAGAACAGAGGGTCCTGTTATCCAGTTAGCTGCCTGATCTGCTCAGCTGTAAATTATCCTAACCTGTTTTATTGCCTTAAATTAGATACAAGCTATATTAAACTTGGTGTAAGATAAATGTTTGCACACACAGATAAAAATCTGAAAAGAAATATCTGAGTAGAAATTAGCTGCTTGGTAACATTTTTATCCTGTGTCATTCCAGGCAATCAGGTATTTCTGATTCAGAGATCACAGAGACCACACTCTTTACATCTGCTTGATGTGACAGTGTGTATATCTTAGTGTGATAGTCATAAGAAATGTTATTTTTAAATGTCCTCGACAGTACACTATTTCTTCATTCTTGGGGAAAAAAAAACATAGCGTCACTTACTGTTTGACTGAGGCTTTCAGTAGCGCACCCTTACTGGACAGCCTATTTATCATATACGTGTAGAGCTGTGTTCAAGGACATATTCAGTCGAGGACATATTGCAGATTATCATTTCATTTCGTACAAAGGCAGAAAGAAACATGAGAGTAAACATACAGTAAATCCCCCTGCAAGCTGCTTTTCTCCTAATGCATTTGCTTATCCTTATTTTCATCAATCGTTTATTCACTCAAGTGAAATGAATGGCCTTCACTATCGATAGTGCCCACTGAATGCAAACCAATCTATATTGAAATTCAGGTTTGAAACATACTGTATTGAATAAACATAACATACCGGCAAATAGTTTTTAAAGGCTATGAGACCATATAGTAATTACTTTAATGTTTTCCCATTGAGTGTATTGGAAAGTCACTTGTTCTAAGTGTAAATATATCAATGTAGAGGTGTAAATGATCCAGTGGTGTTAGAGCTTTGTGAAAAATTCACAGGGCTACAATTGTAAGAGCCATTATTGTATAGTGTAGTATAGTTTCCCTGTATCACACTGTCACTTTTTGTTGGAATGGATAACGACACAAACGGCACATTAAAATACAGAGCTGATAGTCAAGCTCCTGCCACTACTGGGTGTTGTAATCTCCTGGAAAATAGCTCTCTGACAGTTTTGGCAGCAGTGGCGTTCACTTCCCAGCTGTTTATTCAGTGTTCAAATTCATAGCTCAGACTCTTTCTGTCGACATTGCTGCTGATTATCAATGTTTTGGATGCCATAGGAATCCTGCAGTTCGAAATTACTCACTATATCATCAGTCATCAAGTCATATTGATGCCTTTACAGTTACACACTTTCTAAAAGGCCACGTTCTGAAGAGCGTGTTCATTGTATTCCTCTGCTGGACATCCTTGTTGTATCAAGTGGTCAAATGGGGAACAAAAAAGTATTTTAGATTTTGAAAATCAGTGAGTCACCAGTAAGTTCTCATCTATAAATTCACTTCAATGTTAATTTCATTATGAAGAGTAAAAAAAAAAGGTTCTTATATCTCAGTACACAGCATCTGTGCTGCTCACAGCTGCTGATGTCTGATGTTATTATTGGATTTAAAACCAAACATCTTCTTAGTTATGAATGATACACAGAATCGAAGTGGAATTTGCAAACTGATCGAGGATTAATTGTAATTGCAGTTTTTACTGTAAAGCTCAAATATACAGTATATCATGTTGTTCATTCACTCCATGGCCGAATTAGTTCTCCTATAGATTCAGCTTCATTACACTTTTGCTTTGTGATTTCTACTGACCGGATCATGTCAAATGTCAAGCTGACATGAATGATGTGAATAAGAGTGTGTTTGTGTTGTTGTGCATGGATAGTGATGCCACAGCTGGAAGACCAAATGCCCTTTGCTGTGATGTGGAGGGGTTTAGTGCTGCTGTCTCCTCACAGCACGAGATGCTCTCAGCTTGCCTGCTGTTTGTGAATAACTGATAAGGGGAAGTGAAAAGCACTGACTTGATAGTGTGCTGGGGTGAACTTTATGAGAGGGCAGAGCGAATGCTGACATTTTAAATATCAGCCAGGCTAAAGTAGCTGAAGAGTGTTGGTTCTTTCTATTGGTTTACACACAAAACACCTCTTCCAGGGAATAAACTTCAAACAGTGCAGATGAGGCTGTGAGTTTATATCGTATGTGTAAATACAGTTTGTTTGAGGAAGGCTAAGATTTCCATTGAGAAGAAGCTGAAGACAGAAAGGGTCAGCGTTAGGGATTTTATGCTCAGAAGCAGAGAGAGAGAGAGAGAGAGTGGGAGAGAGAGAGCGGGAGAGAGAGAGAGGACTATTTCATGACTTGTTAACTAAAGGCAAAGAAAAACTCCAAACAGTCTTAAATGTTCAAATTTAAACAGATTTTGTGTGTGTGTGTGTGTGTGTGTGTGTGTGTGTGTGTGTGTGTGTGTGTGTGTGTGTGTGTGTGGAGCTTACTTCATTGAGTCATTTTTATATAGTGTCCACTCCTTAATAATATGTTAATCCAACACTCTTTTTTTTATGTTCAATGACCCATATGGATGAATATTAGTATTTGCCAACATTGCAATATATTTCATAGTAAGTCCCCGTGTATATATCTGTTCTATACAACTTCCCAAAGAAATAAATATGAAATGCTAACTAGATGTTTAAACTGGGTATAACACTACGTATAAAAACTGGATTATGTTGGTTAGTGCATATCAGGATGTTGATGCATGAATTCTGTTGTTTATCAGACACCAAAACTCATAACGGTGTTTTTAATACACAGGATTTCATTGCTATGTAATGTTAAGGCAGGATTGTGCATTTTAGAATACGATCACTTCAGCAAAAATATTATCCTCCATTGCAATAAGCAGCAGCTAGTTTTTTTTCTTTATTTGAAGCTTTTCATGTTTATCACCTGCATACAGTCTTTTTATTTAATCCTTGATCAACACTCAGAACAAACTACAGTGTTGTGTCTTGCTCAACAGTAAGTAGACAATGGTTTCATGTCAGTAACCTTGTGATTAATGGACAAACCTGACTTTGTGCTGAGCCACAGCCTTTCCACAAGCACCTTGTGATTTGTGCTGTCATTGTACTGTTCTGACCTGCCAAGGCACGACAGATGTAAATTAGCTTGTAGCTGTAATCTGGTATAGTGCGTCAGTTGCTGACATTTATGTAGGATTTGCACAATGACCCTTTTGAAATACATTAAATAACTAGAATAAAATAAGAGCCTGGGTTAGTTTTTGTCTTTATTTTTATCATACACCTCATATAAATCAGTTTGAGGAGCTTTTTGGCTGTTAAGTTTTCTGAATATATGGTATATATGGTATATGGACATGGCTGGGTGGGATTAAATATTTCATAGTGACACATGTGACCGTGTTAAGCAGCTAACTTGAGGGTTGAAGCTCTGCCAGTGGGAATCTAATTGCAACCTTAATGGCATTTTTTTCCTTGTTTTTTGTAATATATTTTTAGTGTTAAACATAATTTAACTTAGTTTAACAGACACTCCAGATACTGGTAATGGTTCGTTTGAAAGGCGGCACATGTGGTTAATCAAGAATCACCCACATTATGATAATATGTAATGTCCACTAGAACCAATGAATGAATGGAGTGTAACACGTTTACAAAACAGTCATAAGGAGTTGTCAGAATGACTGGTTGTGATTTAGATGTTTGTGTTCACACATACAGCTTCCCCCAGGTAATGTCTGAAAAATGTCAGGTTTGCAGTGCATGTGTGAAAACGCTTATAGTCTGTGTGTTGTTTTTTTTTAACGCAGTCAATTCAAGTGGGTCTCCTTGTGGTTTCCCAGGATGCTACACTCACATTTCAGTGCAGCTACAGTGAAGCTGCAGTGCCACAGTATGTGGAATATAGACATTTATATAGACACCTCTTTTTGCTCAGTGTGCGAGTCACAAACACTTTACGTTTGCATGAATTTCCCAATGAGGACAAATATCAAATGAGTCACATTGTCACTTCACTGTATTAAGGAATGAAGAGGGAGCTGAAAAAGACAGGGAATGAGGGATAAACATATTTTTCCATCCTTGATGACAATGTTAATGTCAAGGTGGAAGGGGGAAGGAAGACATCAAAGCTAATGAATATTTATGGGTGCCAACAGTGAAGTGCAGTTTCAGATTGTAGTGGGACAGAATGGCCTTATGAAGACAACACTTTAGGGCCTACACTTGCACAGACTGTGACTCTATGAATATTCATTGTTCATTGTCCCAAAAACAATTGACTTAACACTTTGATTCTCTTTTCATGCGTAAAATGTGAGTACGGTTGTTGCCTATGCACGATTTACCCTATAATGGAATCTATGCTTACATTTGATTATTCTGACACTTTTAACAACAAAATAAATATTCTGCTTAGTTCCACTCAGAAGCCAGAAATGCCATTTGCCACATTGTAAATTACATTGCATTGCCACGTAATTTATGGATTTAACAGTTCAGTGACGCAGTGTGAGAACGTGTCATTGTCTACAGTACAGCGCAGATGTTACCTCATGCCATATTTGTTTTTAAAGTCCACGTGTGTGTTCAGGTGGCAGAGTCTATAACCCCATCATATGCCAGCCAGACAGCATGATGACCTTAAGCATAATGTGCAACATGCTACATTAGCTCTCGCTCAACCCAACTGTGCCATGAATTTGTCAATGTCAATAAAGCAGGAACCAGGTTTTTGGGGTTTTTTTTAAAGACCTTTATGTCACACGTTCTGTTCTTGTATCTTGTATAGAGAAAACTGTTCAAACAGAAAAAAAAGAGTAAGATAAAGCTAAACTATCAGAGGCTTAAAAATGCATTTTGAGGTCAGGATATGTGGTGTTGCCATGGTTACTCGTTTCACAGACCCTCCCAGAGTAGATGTTGCCTGATGAGTGAAAGGAAACACAATGCCTTCATGCTGTCAGGTCTGCTATTGTCTTATGGACAGTGGCATTCAGCATTGTCTGTGTTTAAGTGTGTATATCCTATGTGCATGTCTTTATGTCCCACCTCCTCTCCACAATAATATACCTGTTATCGTCCAGAGTACTAGAAAATGTATAATTAAAGAAGAAAGGGAAGATTTTATTTAAGCAGTTCCCTGTGAATCCCATATTCCCTACTTGAGCTACCGATTCATCCTTATTCCACCCAAATTAGCAGCAGTGTCCTTTCCAGATCGACTTTCCTACTCATCCTGCTCTGCAAGGTGAGCTCATGGATACAGACTTTCCAATGACCTCAGGGTGAAGGATTTAATATCTTCAAAATCCACTCTGTGGCCATGAAAAAAGACAGTGTGTAGGTGAATTACCCTTGACAGTAAACCATTTAACCATTTTATGCATTGTACGTCACTCTGTGTAAGCATCAGCGCAATGCCTGAAACCTGAATGAAATCCTTTGTTTATCCTGAGGAATAATACAAGATCTGCACAAATTTTCATAATAACCTATAATAATTGCAAGAATCCTAATGTTCCTCTCCCTCCACCCCCCCCCCTCCCCACCCCCCCATTCCCATAGCTCTCATTATCCACTCCCTGCTAAAAGCCCAGAGCCCTGTGTGGTTGCCTCCTGACATAATGAAGTTTGCACAACCAGCAGCCTCTTCTTCATGCCTTGTGGACTACATGTCCAGCTCTGCAGAGACTCACATAAATCCTCTGTAGTACAAGCTACCAGTGTGGTTCATTAACTTAAGCCTTAGGAAAGTGCAGTGTTTGCTCTAAAGGCACACACATGTTTTGAATGATGCTTTTTTTCCTTTTGGCACAGATGTAGTAAATAGAAGTCACTGCTAATGCTAGTATGAAAATGTGTGTGGTGCAACGGGAAAAGGAATCAAAGATGGTAATGCACCAAAACATATATTTCTTTAACCACATATTAAGAAATCAAGGTGGTTTGAAAGGTCCATCCATACATACGTTTGGCCTGCACTTGGCCCTTAGTACTTTGACATATCATTGTAGAAGCCATTATTCTAATGTAAGAAACCATGATGACAAAAGCAAACTTTGTGCGGCTAAAACTTATATTCGTTTT
Organism: Trinectes maculatus; assembly: GCA_016785345.1. Lineage (NCBI taxonomy): Eukaryota > Metazoa > Chordata > Actinopteri > Pleuronectiformes > Achiridae > Trinectes > Trinectes maculatus. The sequence goes on from JAFBJQ010000416.1 coordinate 440,296, forward strand.
AAGACAATTTACAGCACAGTGCAGTTACTACCACTGGTCTTATCCAGTAAGAATTAAGATTGCATTTTTAATGTTTAACATTTTATTTAAACAAAATGATTTTTTGCCAGAAGGTGAGATAGTTTTATAACTACCTCATATAACTATCTGATGAAGCCACTGAGGCAGTGCTCGACTGAAAACTTTGCAAAAACTAGAAAGATGAAATTACATATGAAAATGAATTCACCAGCAGCTTGTCTCATTTGCAGAGAGGGAAAATCAGTTTTAAAAGAATATGGACAGCCATCTCCATATATTCATAAAATTACTGTTGCAGTTATAAACTTTAATTTCAAAAATTTACTTTGGAATGAGACTTTTCATTTTTAATGTTGTGCAAGTACACAGAAATTAACATTTAATTTGTCATTTATTCTGAGATGTGGTTTGATATGACAATTAAGTATTCTGTACACTGATATGGCCTGTTAAGCCCTATTACAGTATGGTAGCATGTCAGCGTGTTAGTCTCAATGCTTTGCCAGCTACTGAGCTGATGATGACAAATATTGCAAGTAAAAAAATTATTTGCAAGTCAAAAATATAGTCAAAGGAAATAAAATTATTTATCTGCTTAAGCCACTGTTAAAAAAAGTTGTTAAGAAGCAGAAGATTGTGTTGTTACACTTTACTGAGTCTTAAAACCTCTAAAATCATTTTAAAAATATGTCACAGACAAATAAAAATATTCTGCCTTACCAAGGCTTCAGTATGACTCATGTTCACCAGTTGTGAGCACAGTATTTTACTTAAGGAGAGGCACATACCGTCACCTTGTGATGGAAAAGCAATCACTGAATGGCCATGAACTGGTTAGATATATATAGTGTGTATTGGATGAGTCAAAATCGGGCTGCTGGCTGGCCGACCCTCACTGTGCCGGTGATGGTAATAGTTTGCCAGATCCTTGGGGGAGCTGCTCAGCAGGGGATGGTGTGTATGTCTGTCTGTGTGTGTGCGTGCGTGTATGTGTTTGTGTGCATGTGCCTGTTTGTCTGTGTGCACATATCAGCAGGAAGGCACAGAGCAGGCCACACAATGTATGTTTCAGCTGCCAAGCCATCAACCCCTTTAATCCAGCCCAGCAGGGTGTTTGTGTTTGTGTGTCTGACAGGGTGTAAGGTTAAAGAAGAACTGTCATAAAGTTGGTTGTGTTGGTCTCTGAAGAGAAGCAGAAATCTGACCGGATTTATTTCCAACCAGACCTGATTTGTTTGTCTTAGACTTAGAGGTATTGTACTGTATGGGTTGGCTGAACAAGTTCTTTACTTGTCCACGTCATGTCGACCTTGTCAAGTATTTGATAGTATTCAGTGGTGTGTCTAACGTACAACCGTCTCTTCTCTTTTCTCTCCCTCTGCAGGACGAATGTCATAGGATGAACACTGCTGGTGGGGTGTGTCTGTCTGTGCTGTCCTCTCTCCTGGCTGTAGCTGGGGCTCTGGCTGCTGTCTCTGCCCTCGCTCTAGCTCCTCTCTTTGCCCTGGCTGAGGTTGCCCATGGGGCTGCCAGTGGCATCCCCAGCAGTGGGGCAGAGGGAGCCCCCTCGCCCATCTCGGCACCATGCTCCAGCCTTGTAGCCGGGGTGCTATATGGGTCTTTCTCCCTAAGGGAGCTATTTCCCTACAGGGCGCCAGGCTGTTCCTGGTCCCTGGAAAACCCTGATCCCACCAAGTACTCCCTCTACCTCCGTTTCACCCGCAACCCCATCATCTGTCAGACACACTCCCCCATGCTCCTCTCCCTTGACCACCATCTGGCAAATCAAAGCTGTCCCCTTCATTTACAGTCGGCCACTACCCGGGATCAGGAAGTCATTCATCTTTGTGGCAGCCAGTCCAGCTCAGATGGGCCTTACTCCTTCCTACAGTTTGATAAGAACTTTGTCCAACTATGTCTCACAAGACATCCAACTGCTGAGGAGCCTCAGGTAACGAACGAGTTGCTGGAGCTGAGACTGGTCGAGGTGTTACTCATTAATAATGAGAACTCAAGTCAGTTTACCTGCGGCGTGCTGTGCCGATGGTTTGAGGAGTGTATACGCACAGGACACAACGGCGCGCAGGAGGTTTCCGATGCGGATGGTTGCGGCATGACCCAGACAGGATGTATCTGTCCAAACCACAACATCATGGTACCACCTGTTCCATTGCTCCCGGAGACACCACACAGTTTCAGCAATGGTTCGCTGGCTCCTGATGACTGCTGTGTCACTGAGCTGCATTCCAATGATGCAATCGCCATAGCGCCCAGAGATGTCCGGCAAGGTAGGACTCTGTTTCTGTCGGAATATTTGATAGTGGTTCAGTGTTGCTTTTGCCACTTTCATTGCACTACATATAAACACAAAGCTCTACAGACAATATCATTCATGCACTTTAAGACAACATTACATAAGACAAATAGGTAAGTGGTAGCCATTGTTTCACACCTCAGTTACGCGGTGTGTCTCTGTTTGTGTGTGTTGCTGGTGTAGTGGCATTTAATTAAAGAATAAAGTACTTCAAATGGGGCCCATTAAACCTCTCATCAAAAGATTTGCAAATGCCTGACAGAAATCCTGGCTTCTGATCTATATTTTAGAGATGGCCCCATGTGGCTAATAGGTGTGGCTCCTAAGCCTTCAGCCGACATGCTGCACATTGTGTGTGAGTGAATATGTGTAACACCCATTCAGCAAAACAGGCACATGGTCAAATTGAGCAGAAAGTGCACAATTATTTTGCAGGCATAAAAAATGGGGATATAAATTCATGTGTGCGTCTACATAAATCTATGCATGTGCCTGAAAGCGCCATAGTTTAGTGCTTTATGCAAACAGAATTTGCTTGCACTCTTAATCATTTCACTTAACTGCTGCCAGCAGATTCACCTAAATGTAATTCAATGAGACAAATGTAGAAGTGACTGTCAATATACAGACCTCTGTGTTTGTTTTGTAGTTTACACAATCACAGAATAATTTTCCTTTAGGCGACATAAAGGCATGCCTGCATAGTGAACAGCACTAATTAGAGTTCAGTTATTCTTATTGGAAGACCTGGCCTGCCTTCACCCACTGACTAACACACATCGTGAGGGCTCAGGGGCGAGAGCTCTGCCAGCTTTTACCTTGCTGACGGGGAGGTTATCATTCTCTGGATGCAATCAGTGCTGGGTGGTGGATGGGGGGGCGTCATCTAATGTACTCAGACAGGGGAACAGGGATGTACAGGAGAATAGGCAGGGGATAGGAGGATTACTTTTTCTTGAGACAAACAGCACAGCTTTGTAAACTGGTGTCATTTGTTGATGTGATGTTAAATGTATGCCAATTTTCCATTGGCGTTAAATGATGTTTCATATTGTTGGCTTGTGGGTTAGTGGCTGGGTGTGCTACAGAACGTCGTTAAACACTTAAGACTGTGAAAAGCAGGTTTCTTCAATACAACTGAAGAAAAACTGATCTACTTACCTTTAAAAGATCAGCATTAATGTAAAGCCAGGAATGAGCTGTCAGAGGCAGTGGCAGAGTCATGTCACTTTCCTGTTTCCTCTCTCATCCTTTTAGCGTTTCCACTAAAAGACAGAGACTAAAAAGCAAAGCTCGGTGTTTGCTCACAGTGTGACTTAAATGCCCTTTAAAGCTTTTTCTTCACTGAGATAGAAAACCGCAGTGAAGGGAAGCGTTCAGAAAAACAGACTGCAATGTTCTTCATATTAATAACACAAGCATACAATTTCTGTCATGCACCCTCCATTTCTGCATTGCTTTAATGGTCCCCCGACTGGAATATGTACAGTGTGTCTCCAACTGTTTATTTGGAAGAACCAATTCCCAATATTGGAGCAGGACTGGATTGAAATGGGCATACATTAACAAATTTTCTTGTAGTTAAATGTTGTTAAAATCTGGACATTTTGTCGGAAAGAGCGCATGGGGTAAGCTAGGGATGATAGTTCGTTGTTGTCGTAATGTGTGTGTGAAACAAATTTGTACCGTATGTGGACAATTATTTTTAATGTGACAGAACCGCTTCCGCAGCAGCATTTTATTGAATCCACTCACTGTAGATTAAATATCCTGACACTGACCAAGACAGTTTTCTGTTTTCTGAAGATCTTAATCATGCATAATTCAGTTAGGCAAATTGCAGTTGGCAGATAATTAACTTATACTGTATCAGGAAGGTTTTTGTTCCTGTAAACAGTTTTGGCTACAAAAAGAATTTGCTAAATAAATAGTTTTGAAAATTCCTGTTGTGACTTCAGGACAATAGTCATATTATACTGACTGACCTACTCTGCACTCATCCAGCACATCTGTATTCTCAAAGCACTGGGTGGCTCTCTGCCTGAGGCTGAGAAAGTAGTTTTCATGTTGATACTGTATCTTTATTTTTGGTATTCTTCTGATAAAATCAACAAATTATAACATGCATCGCACTGATGTGAACATTACCTCTCTGTGTCACTGGGATCTGTAGATAATAGAGGGTATATAGAGTCTTTCATCATCACAGATGGAGTAGAAAGAAGTTATTAATAGAAAAAAAAAATTCTGCGTAGCCTCTATTGTGACATTATATATGCAAAGAATATGACCCTGAGAAGTCCTGGGTCTTTGTCCATCAAATTTGTAAAGGTATTACTTTATGACACTGAACAAATTCAGATTCACATATCTATGTAAAACACAGTTTGAAAATTGTCCCATTTCCATATAAATTGGGTATTAGGGGCAATACAAGCTGAGTTATGTCATGTAAAACAAGTTTGCAATTTCCTCTCTATTTATTTACTTAAAACAGGTATAGATCACCAATTTTATTTAGCACAAAGAGGCATTACTGATGGACAAATGGTCTAAAGGACACTGGTGCTAAGAAATACTGCACCTTCAATTTTACACTTTCACTCAACTACCGGTGAAATCTTAATCATGTGCCAAAATACAGGGATCCACGTGATCACCTTCATGCACTAGAGGACTGTAGCCAAAATTATTTTGATCTTCGTCTTTCTTTCTTTCCTGCTCCTGATGCAACCTTGAAAACCTGTTTGAAAAGACCTATGGGACTGAGTGTCAGATGCTGGTTCTTCTTTCCCTTTTTCCAGCCCAAACACTGTTATTCAACCCAAATTAAGCATTCACAACAAATTCAGACAGTGGTTGATCTCCCACTGACCCCTTTTGCCTGACTGTGTGTGAGTTTTGCTTGTGAAATTGCTCCATTTGCCAAACACCTGCAGCTGGTATTCACAGCTGAATGAAAATGTGCCACCGTACTTACCCAGTCTATTAAACTAAGAGACGCTGGACAAGAGTCGGACTGACAGTGACAATATGGCTCTTAGAGTTGGATGATACGATTCTTCTCAATTTTCTTATCTTTCTGAAACTGAAGAATCCACATTTCTCTCTTTCTTACATTTATCAGTGTCGTGAAAGTGACAGAAATAAGTGAGCTGTGTTGATCCAATCTGTATGAAGAAGTGTGACCAAGAGGCGTAGTCATAGAATACAACATAGGCAGCTTTCTTGTTGCTTTGAAAGAGTGTAACTTCACACTAATGTTGCAGTGTTAGATAAGATGGACATGTAAACGCTAGTGAATGCTCATTGAAGACAATGACAGTGAGAAGGATCATGTACTTGCACTGGCACCACTATGGAGGAAATACGTGGCAGGTTTTGGGGACAGAGCCTAATCAAGAGGTTGAGGGTTTGCCATCATTTCATCATGTCATCTATCAGTACTCATAAAGCAGTGAAAATGTTACAGTGATGGATGATGGATACCTACTTACCCTCTTTCTTCTGGTGACTGAGAAGCACTGGCCTTCAGGGGATATAGCTGAGATCACAATCAAGATATGCTTGTACGTTGTGGTACCTCCCACCTATAGCTTCTTAATTCATTTGAAAATTGAACTTGGACATCAGATTTATTATGCTGTTAGTATTTACTTCTTAATGTTATCAGCTGTTATTGGTTGTCCAGGCGTGAATGTAGAAATCTTGTCTTTACATAGAAGATAGCATTAACCCCAATTGTTCTCAATCAATCATCAGTCATTTAGTGGAAAATTACACTGGCCTGTATATGTTGGCTCATCCATCATTCTGCAGTATCCACGATGGCTGTACTCTAGCTTAATTAGTCCTCGTACCCATTAGGTTCAGCTTGGAAATGTAAGATCTCCTATAGAATTCCTTAGAGGGCCTTTATTTTGGTAGGTCCCACTAACCTGCAATCACCGATTTTTATTTTGCCACTTGGGGTCAGCAGAAATGAGGTGTGAGGAAAACACTAAGATATTATCACCATATCGTTTGAAGGTCTTTTTTTCTTTTTTTTTTGCTGACAGCAGTGAGCAGCCTTATTCAAATGAGGCTGTTAGGGTGGAGAGAGAGAAACTAAACAGTAAAGGTGTGGGCCATAACAACCAAACTGTGAATTAAAATGAGCTGTAAAGCTTCACAGTGCTGGCAGGAACTGCAAAGTCAGTTCAGGTTACTGTATCTTTACAAATGAGTTGGTCATTTCACCCACTGTTATTGTAGAAATCTTAATTACAGCTACACTTATTTTGTAAACTGAACGTATTTATGTTTAAACACAAACATTTAAACACAACATTGTTTTAAATGCAAACTTGACCTAAGTTTTACTGTGTGTTGCACAGTGAAGGGATGTTACTGAAGCAAATTTCGGAATTATAAAAAACCAACTACTTAAGCTCATTAAAGCTATTAGGCACTGAAGTGTCCAAAATGTCTCTTCTAATTACCTCAGGACAATTAAAAACTCAAGCATATTAGCAAAATATATTTGTTAAACAGCTCTACTTTGCTCAGTTTTCAGCAGGCGTTCAATTATTCTAAGCAAGTAAACAATTTTTTCCCCACTTCATGCCACGTTACATAAACTCCTCCCGGACAAGAAACCGAGCCATTAGCTAAAGTAATTGCAGACATTTTTTTTCAGGTGAGACAGGAGTGAAGCGTCTGAAAGCAACATCCACTGCCTCCAGTGGAGCAGTCGGTGCTTATGCATTTACCATGCATTCAGATCACGGCTGTAATGTCCATGACCAGGGCAAGGACACACAGACTTGTATCACATTTTTTTTTCTGTCTTTTAACAGGCTAAATGTTAGTGAATGAATCAGTTATCACCTCAGTGTTTTTATTTTTATAATAGGCCTCTGACAGCTACGTGAATACATTTATATATCTGCAATGTAAAACTCTGTTACACTTTATATAAAATCTTCAAAATTCTATAAACCTGGAAATATATAATATCACAGTTACAAACAAGCCTCTTAATGTAAAATCTGCTGCCGTCTAAATCTCCTTGGCATTTCCTGTTCTTGGCCTGGTGTTGATGAGGGTATACGTTCAATAGCAGCACGTCAAATTGTCCCTCAGGGAAGCAAGCAAAGTCCTGGACACCTGCCTCAGTCTCTTGACATGCACACCTCCTAATGAGACACACACGCACACTCACACTCACACAGGACTTCCACGGCATTCATTTGGAAATCTTCTCATCAGATGGAGGGTATGGATTGTGTTTTAAGTGGAAGAGAGGGACAGAGGGAGAATAGAGCTTGACATGGAGAGAGAGAGAGACAGAAACCTAGAGAGAGGGCTGGGATTTGACTGGAACTCTTGGGACCAGATCAACCTTTCTTGAGTAGGAACACTTATGCACACACGCACACACAGCTCCATCCGCTCTTCATGGAATACTATCTGGTAATTAGAGCAGAGAGGCGTGTGTGTGTGTGTGTGTGTGTGTGTGTGTGTGTGCGTGTGTGTGTGTGTGTGTGTGTGTGTCTGTCTTGCAGCATGAGGATAGAGAGGTGTTTATTTTCACACTGTGCAGGCGTACAGTGCATACAGGTGTTCTACACACACACATGCACATGCAGTGAAAAATGGACACATGCCACTTCTGATGATGAAGACTAAATACATGCTGTGCAATATACTAGTTGTGATTTTAATTTATTTATTTTCTCCAAAATGAATGGAGGAGAACTGCATGTGTGCTCTCTGTGCCATACTGTCGACTCAGTGGAGGAGTGTCAGCGCTCAGGGTGACTGTGGCAACAGGATTAGTATTCTGTGCTCATGAGCTATGGCTTTCTGTCTCTGAACGGCCTCAGCACTGAGCCCCTTTATGCTCTAGCAAAACCCCTACACACACATGCTCTCACACACTCACACACACACACACACACGCACACACACACACGCACACACACACACACACACACACACACACCTTGTCATTTATAATCATTGCAGTTTCCTCAGCAGATCTCTGTGGATCAGTATGGATTGGTTTACAGTACAATGTCCTGCCTTGGCTGTATTTCAGAGGCAATTCAACATGGGCCAACTTACTGTTGATGCTATTAAAAGTGTCATAAATCAAAATAAAGGGGAACCATATTGTGTACCTTCCAATAAATAGATCTCTTTGTCCAGCTGCATTGTTCACCGGCCAAATCGGCCAATAAATTGTTTTTTGTTTTTGTTTTTTTCTTGCCAATGGAGAATACATTTACAATTGAGGCATGCTGGCTTGACTCCTTTGTTTGTTACTGTAATACACACAACAGTACTTAATATTGTAGTTACCTCCCACAGCAACTATCAACAGAGTATTCAACATGCTGTGAAGCTGCGACTTCTAAAACATAAAAATAGAAACAAGATCCTCGAGGTAAGTCAGGTAGAAGCTCATCGATAGATGTTTTTAAATCAGAATCATTTTGTCAATGATTTTGTCAATGATACTTACAAATCCTTTTCCTGAAAAATGAGAATTTGATATATTTCAGTTGATTTTAGTAAACACAACTTCCCTATTTTTGTGTTTGTTAGTTAGTAAGTTAACACAAAAAGACAACTTTGTTCAAGGTTTAAAGTGAATGCTTACAAGCAGCATGAGAACAAGAAAGACCAAGGAAAATAGATCACATGGGCACATATGAAAGTGTGTGAGCACACTACAGCACAGAAAAGAATAGTATCCATTGCTTTGCACCAAACCCCTTTATGTCTTCGGGGATTTAACTAGGTGCAATGGAAGGAATGAGGGCCAAAGGTTGTCGCTGAATTAGGTCCATAACTCTGACTGCGCCCACTGAATGTTGTATGACATTCAGAAGGAAGCAGCAGGAAAGGCAGATTAGGTTTGGGAGCAGGATATTTTAGAGACAGATTGGGAATTTTGTGCAGTGGGGGGGTGAAGGGAAGCAGGGGAGATGTGGTTAAGGCACCAGTGGGCCAAATTAGCTAACCTCCAGAGATCCCCCCTTGTGCCTACCTGCCATGAGAGACTGTGTGTGTGTGTGTGTGTGTGAGAGAGGGAGAGAGAGTGCAAGAGTGCATATGATGTGTGCGAATGAGTGGATGACAAAAAGCCTCAGAGCTACACTGTGTCTCACAAGGCTCATGCAGCTCTTAAGTGGTCGTAGAGCAATTTGATGACAATGGAGTCGAAAGATATATTACTGCACCATACACACACACACACACACGCAACCATGCATGAGTGCATCACACACACACGCACACACACAATGTCGATGTCACTCTCTGCCCGACTGACTCTTAGTCAAGCTCCAATGGCTTCATGTGATCGATTTACTGCAGAAAATAAACGGCCATCCCATAGTGCACCTGTTCCCACTGTCATGTGATACATTCCCCCGAGGCTTCCATTTTTGTGTGTGTGTTATGTCTCTGTGTGTACACACGTGTATGTGTGCGCGTCTGTTTGATAAAGTTGCAGTTGTGTTATGTTTCAGCGTCAAACTCCAGCCATGCAAATCATAAACACAGGTTTGATCATTTTATGTTAAATTCAATCTCAGTGGAAAATATGATTGTGTGATACTACACTGTGATTTTCATTCACATTCTCCCACAGTGCGTTTTCCCCCTGAACAAGACTCTGACACGCAGTGTGGTGCAAAGCATCTCATTGAGGCAATTATCTGTGGGGATAGTTCACCTGGATGAGGAAATCTATTTATTTCACTGCTTTGCTCAGGGGATCAGCTGCGTACTGCGGTGAAATCCGACAAGTCGCAGTACACTACATCACCAAGCAGCAGACAGATACAGTTAGCAGTTAGCTGGTGAACAGAGTGGAGTATTTAGCAGCTACAGGTATTGCCTGTAATTTCCCCCAGGATTTGTGGGGAATACTTTGCTTACACTTGCCAGGTGGCCAGACACATGAAATTCAAATGAAATCTTGTGCGGCTTACGTGATTATTGAATGTGTGATTGAGCAAGAACGTAGCATCTTTAAAGCCGCTCACATGTCAGTGCTGTCAGTTTACATCTTGTTTCCTGCATACCAAGTTATTGATGGTTTGACTGTAGTCTATGGACAGTTTGTGTAAACTGGAAATGCAGCAGTATACACCATAGTGTTGGCGTGTAACCTACAAAGTTAGGTTCATTTGTTAATTTTATGTTTATTCTAATGTAATTTTATCTCTTTTTACTTACTAATAGTGTTAAGAAAATGTCAGTAAACCTTTTGCAATTACTTGCATGTATATTGAGTGTACTTGTACAATATATACAATACAGGGGGTCCTCGAGTTACAACGGAGATCCGTTCCTGAGAATGTGTCTTAACCGAATTTCGACGTACGTCGGAACATACATTCGTTGTGCCATTGTGCATACATTGTGCCACCAGATGTCGCTATAACACCACGCTAAAATAAGAGTTTATTATGGTGAATTGCCTTTTTTGTCCCTCTTGACACACCGTAGGGGTTGAGATCACGAGTGTAATGAGCATTTCCTTTAGATTTCTGTCAACCGTGTAGACCCTGTGTTGTGAATAAACCTACGCTATCGCCACGATCCCGAACCCATCTGTCTCCGTGTGCATCTCCTTACCGGCTGCCGCTGCACCCCCCCCCCTCCCCCGCCAACCGTCCATTTCACATAAGTAAACACAAGGCAGAGTAGCCGAGCTGTGCTGTGGAGGTGCTGGAGAGCCGGCAGGTGCGCTGAGAGACGCTGAGAGAGCGCTCACCAACTAGTTCCCGTGCCAAGTCTGTACGTATTTACGGGGCAAACCGCTTAAGCCGAAACAAGGAAGTTCACGGAAGATGTGTCGTACCCACGAAAACGACGAAACTCGCGACCGTCGTAACTCGAGGACCCCCTGTATACCTGTAGTCAGATCTTC
>JAFBJQ010000416.1:451625-517049 GCA_016785345.1 Trinectes maculatus
CACCCCTCCCCCGCCAACCGTCCATTTCACATAAGTAAACACAAGGCAGAGTAGCCGAGCTGTGCTGTGGAGGTGCTGGAGAGCCGGCAGGTGCGCTGAGAGACGCTGAGAGAGCGCTCACCAACTAGTTCCCGTGCCAAGTCTGTACGTATTTACGGGGCAAACCGCTTAAGCCGAAACAAGGAAGTTCACAGAAGATGTGTCGTACCCACGAAAACGACGAAACTCGCGACCGTCGTAACTCGAGGACCCCCTGTATACCTGTAGTCAGATCTTCACCTAAACAACTGTGATGAACAAATAATGTATTTGAACTAAAACCACAATTAATAAATAATTCAAGCACTTGGAGGTGTGGGTCAGCAACAGAGCTATGTTTACTTTACTAGCGTAAGAATCACCGGTTGAACATGGTGTTCGATTCTCGGTTGTGAGAGTCCTCCTGAACATTGTGTGGGTCTGATCTGCAGCTATCAACAGCTCTTGTTGTGTGCCTTAGAAACAAGTTTTCTAAATAATTTCTAAACATTTAATTGCATGCAATCCACAATACAGACAGTGGTTTTGAATGCGTGTGATCCACTTGGCTTCACTGGAAAGTGACCCATGTGGTAAACAACTGGCCAGCTGAGCCCACATCAGTTTATCCATGATGCATACACGCATCTGTGTGTGCACCCACATCATAAAGCTTGTGTGTATCCCTGAACACATGTGCACATGCAGGCGTGTGAGAAGATGATCTGACTTTGCTGAGCCATCCAGAGGATTTACAGCAGCAGTATAATTACCTCTTTGTACTGCAGAGTGATTTAGTGCGTGAGCAACTGGTCACCTCTGAGGAGGAATGATACTGAACGCCCAATAGCAGTTGACAACCAGTTATCTAATGGTTTTCTGAAAGTGCTATAGGTGCAGCTTCCAGGCTCCCTGTCTGGAAGTGACCTGGTGGTATTGTCACCAAGAGAGACATACTGGTATTGAATGTGAGGGGGGGGTTATTGATGCAAGGGGTGTGACAGAGAGTCATTATATAAATGCAGTTTTTTACATCACAGTATCAAGACAAGGTGAATTGTTATGTAGTTACAGTGGTGTGTTTGCATGTTCAACGCACAGACTATATGTTTGAGCAGTCCTGAGGGCTTTCCATGTTTAAATAGGAGATGATGCATGGTACAGCCATGCTGACTTTCTGGCTGTCACCCACACCCACACCCACACCGTCGATGTCCTTCACGATAAGTGTCACAGGGACACTCTTCCCCCTGAAATGTCTCCTCTGGGGAGCTCATTTGTGTTCATCTGGCCTGATGTGAGGGGAATCTGTTTGCCAGACACAGCCTTACATGATAGACAAGGCTATTTATCCTAATACGGGAAGAGGAAGCATCCTAACAACACTCACACACACACACACACACACACACAAACACACAGGCACACAGGTATCACACTCATGCACACACATCCATAGACACACAGTCCGAGAGAGAGATTTGCTTGCCTTTGCAGACCACAACAATGAGCTATTTTTGTGTGATTCACATGCTCACACACGGGCACTAAAACACCCACAGTCATGAAGTATGAAAATGATTTGTTCTCTATTGCTTCTCCCCTGTCTGTTTGTTTGTTTGTTTGTTTGTTTGTGTGTTTGTTTGTTTGTCACTAGGGCGCTCTCACTCACAAGCCAAAAGCAGCTGAACGCAATACAGAACACCCACACACACGGCACTGCAGAGCACAAGCATGTGTGTGCTCATACGTCTTACATGTGTGTTCACTTATGAACAACACCCTATTAGTGTGAATTCACAGTAAGAGAAGTGTGGTTGTCTTCCAGGGGCTACTTTGCACAGAGTGGTGATGACACTCATGGAAATACTAGATGATCAGTAGTATATATGTACGGTACATGCCCTAAATCACACGGTCACACGCACACACACACACACACACACACACACACACACACACACACACACACACACACACACAAATGAGCACATTTGAATAAAGTCATAAAATCACACTCTGGCTGCAGCAGAGAGGGAGACAATGGTTCGTGCAAGGGAGTCTGGCACAGTGGTTTCTGGAGAGCACAATAGGTTGGCTTATAGTTTTGTGCATGCGTGTGTGTGCGTGCATGCTTGCGTTAGTGCATGTGTGTGTGCGTGCATGCGTGTGTGTAACCCATGTGTCAGATGCTACATTTAACCCCCCCCCCCACCAAAAAAACACAGAAAAATGGATGTGTAAAGCTTGACCACTGAGTGGCGGTCATTCATGCCCTTGCTAAGTCAAAGCAAAACAAGTGTGACTCTCCTCCACCCCCCCTCCCCCCCAACCCCCTGCCTCGCGCTCTCTTTTTGTCAGCGCGCATTAGCATCACCAGCCGGTGTGTGGCAATTAAATATATCCCTGGGCAATGAGGCCATATTTAGAAATCATTACAAGACAAGGAAATGTTGCCCCACGAGTTTATCCAAAACACATGGGAAACTATGCATGTCCGTCTGTGTGGGTCTGTCTTTTGTGCTGGTCGGTGCTTGTGTACATTTTCTACCTTCATACCACATGCATGCTGACAAGAGACGTCATACGTTCAAAGGAAGACTCTCAGAGTAGACTTATGAGGAGACGGCATTAATTAGAATCACGCTCTGTTCTCATTTCTTTATGAAGCATGCTGTGCAGAAACGCAGCCGTTGTTATATTTGTTTTGTAAGCTATAGTTTAGTACAATAGAAATAAAGCGAGAGAAATAACGAGTCACCACTGTCACCAGATTGCCTTCAATTAGAATTTTCATTAGCAAGGCTGTGTTGAGAGGTTTTTCTGACTCCTTTTGCATTTCAGAGAAACATGTAATGCTTAATTGTCTGAGGAACTTTGAATAATGATCCTATTAGACTTTTAAATAACCGTGAATCAACCATTAGTGTTTTATTGCTTCTTTTAAACTTACAATAATCAGTTTGTCTGTCTGGAGCCGTGAATCGAATCACCAGCACTTCTGCCTAATATTTCAGTGCGCTGCATGTGCTACCATGCAGGTGAAGCCGACATCAATCTAATAAATAGATATTCTCAGAAAAAGGATGAAAAAGTTAAGGAGGCTGGTGATAATTTATATCTAATGCTCACATAAAATTCAGTCCAGGCACAAACTAGGAATATTATAAAATGTTCTGATGATTATGAACATATTAATATATAAATAATGAGATAAATAAGTGGAAAGGAGAAAAAAAAAATCACCTTGCCTTTTTGTTCTGCAGGGGACATAAAGCTAGGTATGGTCCTGCAGGGAATAAATGCTCTTGGGATTTATCGACACACTGGCTCTTATAAGCCCACTGTCACACTCCAACAGTTACCTGTGGCGGATTTAAGACTCGGGGAAGAAGAAACACTCTTAGTCTCCATCTCAGTCTCGTTTTCCTTTATTTCACACCCAGCCACAAGTACTATTATGCCACTGCAGCCACTTCTTACTCAGCTGTGGTCGAGTGGAACTGTTTACATATCTACAGGATCTATGTACATCTGTGCCTGACCTATGATTTCTATGAATGACCACACACTTCACATAGAGCTGCAGCTTCTCTCTACCCCTCTGTCCCATGTGCACTGGTGCTGAAAATCTCTTCCTTTATATGACAGTAATATATAATTCAGTGAAAAATAGCTGCGTCTAAATCCATCACACACACACACATGCACGCACAAAAAGAAAACCCGCATAAATGTGCAGTGGGAGCTAACGCACTCAAGGGCACAATGAAATAAGCTGCAGCAACACGTCCGCATGTGTCAAACATCTTGCTCGCACACCGACATATGTGCACACACAGATGCCTGTACCCACACAAAACTCACCTGGACACACACACACACACAGCTCTCAGACGGATGCTGCGGTTCGGGAGTCTGTATCGATCGACACTCGTCAGCGTGTCCTCTATAACAAGCACTGTCCCCGAAAGCACTGCAGCCAGCCTGTCAGGGCGGGAGACAGTAAAATACTGGGCGAGAGAGAGGAAATGTGTTGTACCAGCGTGGAGTGGAAAGTAGGCTGACAGGAGAAACCTATAGTCAGTGAATGACCACTGACCAAAGAACAGATTTTTATGCACGGACAGCTCATCTCTTTTCTCAGACTGCATTTCCTAATTTGTCAAAGAGTTTTACAGTTTTGTTTTGGGTTTTTTTTTTTTTCTGTGCAACGCCTGCTAAAGGATTATGAGCAAGGCCAGAGAGGCTGAAACCAGAGCACAAGTCTGATGATAATGATGAAGTATCTAGCCACCCGGCTAACGAGAGCCCAGATCTGCCCTGAGTCTGCCTGCTATGCAAATTTGTCTCACACCAGCAATGAATCAAAGGCACAGCAAACCAATGTTTCTCTTCGCAGCACTTTAGCAAAGCCATCATTCACAAAGGACACGCCAAAGGCACACACACTCTTTGAGCGCACACACACACACACACAAAGACATAGAGAACGAGGAGGGTACGCTAACTTGTACAAACAGTTCCACAATTCCTGTACAAACATTCACCTACTTTCACTGCTTCAGTTAAATCCGATAGAAACAATGATGATGCCAATTTGACCTGACAGAATCCAATCACACTCGTGGGTTAAGTGGTGTGTGTGTGTATGTGCATGTGCATCTTCCTGTTGTTAAGGCACTTCAGAGCACAATGGCCTCTAACACTGAGTCGACAATAACAAGGCACCAGAGACAAATTCCTCTAAGTTGATGTTCTTGGCAGAGAAACACAGCAACAGAAGACAGATACTCTGGTTCCCTCATCGTCTCTGACCTCACGGCCCCTCGCTGTTCCCACAGCATGGATTTTTAATGCTCAACAAATAAGCTGTTCCTTTGTTGCCAAGATGAAAAGTGAGGGATCTTAGAGTTAAGGCTTTAATTGATGGATGGAGCCGTAAGTGCACGCCCAGATGCACAGACTGACACGGCTCACTGTATGTCCTTCATCCTCTGTTCCTCCTCCTCAGCTTCTCTCTCTCTCTCTCTCTCTCTCTCTCTCTCTCCTCATTATCCTGTTGCTCTGGCAGGCCTGTAGGTTTGCCTCTGGGGTGTTGAACTGGCAGAAGTAAGTGTGTGACTGTAATGTGCTGGAATGAAAGGTTGGACAGGCTCACCTTGCGTTTTAAAAGATGCAATACAGGGCGAGTTAAAGACTCTTCCGTTGATTATGCAACACAGGCGGAGGACTTTTTCCTTTTTGCAAACTGGATTTATGTCTTCTAAACACACTTTTTTTTTTGTTTTTTCGTTGTGATTATTGTACTAATGTATGCAGTCAAACATGCTGAAGCCAGGCATGCAGTATCTGTAAATGTGTAAAACTGCAAACAACAAATACCCGCACATACGTACACACACGTCAAACAACTGCACACACAAACAGGCAGTGACAGGCTTTTAAGCCACTGTCAGATTAATAGCCACTTTCTCTCTGTGGTCAATAAATACTTCTGGGAGTTCCCTAAAGACTGTAGAATAGCTCCCTCTGTGTGTGTGTGCGCACGTGCGTGCGTGTGTGTGTGTGTTTTTGTTTGTATCTGAGAGAGAGTATCTAACGGGCCTCATGGGTCAACCTGTCACCACAAAGATGGCAAAGCAGTTGGTTGGCTAGTGGGAAATCAATGTAAGGTGATGAGGTCACTCTATGTGTGTGTGTGTGTGTGCGTGTGTGTGTGTGTGTGTGTGTAACACCTGTGCGAATTGATTCTCTGCTCATTTTTTAACTTTAAGGGACAAATCATTGACTCTTACAGTTAGATAATTAATAAATAAGAGCTTCTTGTTTTCTTGTTTTAAAAAATTGAACCAAATTCTTTATCAAATCCCACTGCAGTGTGCTGTAGAAGTTCAATAGTAGAGACATCTTCAGATGTCCAGATGTCACGATGTGGAGACATGAAGACAGTGTGAAGTGAAGGGACGGGGCACAGCCAGCAGGGCGCTGAGTCTGCAGGGTGAGGGGATGTTAGGGTGTGGGACCGGAGGCATGCGGCTGCGTCCTGATGTGATGTGGACTAAAAATGATTCGACTGGGAAGCAGCGGAGCCGCTCTGCTTCTCCCCCGCTCAATGGTGCAATGGAGCTCATCTCTGCTGGTGAACCCTGGCTGCTTAAATGAGCCCCGGCGGTCCTCATTACCCTTTCCCTGGGCACACTCGTGCACACAGCTGCAGGCGTGCACACTTTGGTGAAAGTACAGCAGCGCTAATAGATACAAGAGAAGCGACACTTGCATGGACGCAGCTGTTGGCTTTGAAGAGTAACAAAGCTGGAGGCTAGTTTGTGAGACTTCTCCGAGACAGCCGTCCTGTCCTCTATCAACTTTGCAGCTTAAAGGGTCATTACCAAAGTGATGGCTCTAATGGTGCCTGGACGACCCGAGGGTTTACCCGCTTTACGGACGTAGCGGTTTCCAGTTGACACTGGTCCCACTATGCAATAAATCCACTGATAAAAGCACAAATGGGAAAAGGCTTGTGTGCACTTAATCAGCCATGTTAATTGCAACTGCTGATGTCGTATGCTGCTCGTGTGTTTTTATGCACCTCTCATTACAGTGCATTTACTATTCCCAGTACTTAAGTGCAGCTATTTGTGCTTTCTACACCGGCCACTTCCACAGCCTTTAATCACTGCTTTAGGTGAGCTCAGTTTGCACTCTCCTTCATCATCCGGTCTTTTCCTCACTCTGTTCCTCCATTTCCATTTGTTTTCCTTCCTTCTGCCATTCCTTGCTCCAAGAGATTGCATCTACAGAACTGGTATTAGACTTGGCGTCATATTACCTGCCTTGACTTGTATGAGTGTGTGTGTGTGTGTGTGTGTGTGTGTGTGTGTGTGTGCGCTCTCCAGTGTGTGTGATATTGAGTGCCGTTTGAAGCATTCAGGTAAAGTCATACAGAGGATATAAGGCAAACCTTGAATATTGCTGGAGCTGCTATCACACTGCAGCCCCACAGGTTTTTGTGAGTGATTGAATTGCACCTCTTGATGCATCCAGACACAAGCTTGATATTATATATGTTGCATCACGTTTTCTTTTTTTCTTGAGCCAATAACTTGAAACAGCTCAGGTTCAAAGTGGGCAACAGAGGGAATCTCTATATTTTATATTTATTTCTCTATAACCAGTGAAATAAATACTGCATCCCCTGAGGGGATTTCATAGCTGTCTGAACAGAAGGCGTTTCTCTTTCTTTGTGTATAAAGGAGCTGGGGCTTTTGTCACACAGTGGCGTGTGATGTCAGGGACATTGCTGAACCAAGACAGATCCTGGCACACTTGTCCCCTGGTCGTGGGTTTCTCCCTATAGGAAGGATGCGAAAGGAGAGTCCTTGCTCTATGGGGAGTCAACCAGAGAGCAATCATGTGGCAAAGTTAATCAGGGTGACTATTGGCTCGGGGTAATCAAGTGATTAATCAGCAGGACATTCAGCTGACGCAGGGAAATCTGGAGAGAGACTTATGGATACTCAGCGGGGGGAAATGAAGAGGACACATTTAGAGAGAAACAGTGTTATAGACTCGCATGGTAAAGCCATTTTGTGGCCAACGAGAAGTAGAGGTAGAATGTTTTGTCAGAGCTATAGGATTTCCTGTCTTATTTATTGTTTATTAGGCTCCATGCTATTTTTCTTTTGTCTTCCAGCAAATGGAAAACGTTCTTAGGTCAAAATCCAATGAAACTATGAATGCTTTTCTGTTGAAATGGTATCAAACAGCTCGTGATGCACATTTGTCTAAAAGCTCAAAGTATTTTTTCGCAGTTTGCTGTGATGTGAATAGTTCATACAGTCTCCACTTTGATCTTGCCAAATACAGACATATATCTAATATACAGCCTCATGACACCAAAGTTCATCTTTCAGTGCTCTGCAAGTAGGACAAGGCCAAGCGAATGGAGACAGAGATGAAAGAGGGAGATGCAGAAAGGGCAGTGGAAGGAAGGATCATTTCACATTTCCACCTTCACAGCGAGGTTTGACTGCTGAGGGGGCGGCAGGAGACAAAGGCGTGATTTGCGATGTGATGGGCGAAAGAGGACGAGGAGTAAGTCAGGGTGGCTGATGGGGGTCAGGTGTCAGAGAGAGTCATGAAAGCTTGAAAACCATGCTGGTAACAGAACGTACTGGATGTGCAGCAAGCAGGTGCAGGAGTGACTGATGGTGACAGGGAGATGCTAGGGTTGTGGTGGCACATTTATACCTTGAAGGGACAGCAGCGTGATGGCTGACAGATTTTTTTTTATTCTTTAGTTTTTTTAAGAGAAGCCAGGAAGCAGTGAGAGAAGGTGAGAAGATGTCTTACTGCTTAAAGAGTCCATCCACTCAGATTTCTAATTAAACACAGGATCTAGATGGTGAGGCATGGAAATACTGACTGTGCTTAAAGGATGCATAAAATATAGGCAGCAAAGTATAAAGTTAGAGGAAGAAATATCCAGTCAAAGGCTCATAGGGTCTATTCCATATAGCACATGCTGATGCAGCTCAGTGAGATTCGAATGGCAGTTCTCACTGCAGGGGCTGGGGGTCTGTGTCCCACTGGGACATGCTGAAAATGTCTTATAGAGCCTCAAGGCATTGTAAAGTACAAAAACAAAAACACTATACATTATTTGACCTCAGCTGGAAGCCTGTCTGTGATGTGATGCTCACTGATGAGTATTCTCATTGGACTTGTATATTCTAAAAATGCATGTTTTGTACATTTTAGTGCAAAAAATGTGATTTATTATATTTTGTCTCCTGTATAGGGACTGTATGTACTGACCTACAGTCCTCGCTCTCTGTGTGACTCTACATTCAAAACTGAATGTTCTGTGTTTTTCAGCAGTCTGAGCTTTTCAAAATAAAAGCAACTAATCTGTGATGCCATACAATATCTGTTAAAACAGGGGTGGTGAACCCTTTTCTTATCAAAGATGGTTTTAGGTAATAACAATCTTTTCACACCATATAAAATTACTGACAGCAGACATGTATATATGTACTCTATATGTATGTAATGCAATGGCTGGAATGTCTTCTTGTAGTCAGATGAAAATGCTCCACAGAGCTGGAGTCAGCTCATCTTTGGCAGCACCATGTGTGAACTGTAAACACACCAACTCTCCCCTCACTTTAAACTCAGCACTGATCCTATGTATGAACATGTCACATTGGGATGTGTTTCTTATGCTTGTTTCTTTGTAGGACAGAGAAGAAAAACTGTAAATTTCCAGTAGCAGCAACAAGGTGCCCATGACAAATGTCTTTTTCTGAATGAGGTTCCAGCTTCTTGGCTCAGTCCCCACAAAACTCACCTGAATAAATGCAGCTTCTGTCAGAGTTTGGTTCTGTAAAAACTGCTTGGTGACACCAAACTCCACCAAAGAGCACTGACAAGATATTCTGCGTCTGTGGGAAAGCTGAATGGTGGAAGCACAAACGCCAGCAACAAATGTGTTACTTCACTAAGACTAAATATACTCTAGTTGTTGTTTGTAAGTAAAAAAAGTAAATACCTGGATTTATTTATCTATATTTTTAACTTTCTCTAGCAGATCCATATTTTCCACATCTCTTCCCTCGTTCCTGCTTCCACCCAGAATGTTATTAACTTGAACATGATGAACAGACTCTGTGAATCTGTGACCTTACATTTTAACATGGGTGAGATCTGTCAGCATTAGGCCACATGGAATCTGGTTAACCGAAAAAACTAGACAAATTTCAAAAAATGTGGAGAGCACTGTTCGTTCAGTCAAAAGGAAAAACAAAGCTTTGACACTGGCAAATAGTGATATATCTAAATATCTCATAAAAACATGTTTCTTCTTTCAAGTATAGTAAAAAAAATAAACAGAAAAATTAATATGATGAAGACTAATGAGGACATGGAAGAACAATCTTTCATGGTTTACCATTTATTTTATTCTAATCGCATTTCTCTCTCTCTAACTTACCTTGAGAATTAATGCTTTGTGTCGTGTCTTGCTGAGTGGTATTTTTCACAGACATGCATTCAAACAGTCACACACTCCACACACACACACACCCACATCAACACACCCACATCAACACACCAACAAAGGCATTTCTTCAGCTCACGTAACTGGAAGAAAAAAATCTAGGACAGTCTTGTTTTGATGATTCAAGGCACGATCATTTAGCTAAGCACAGTGTTTTTTTTTAAGGGGGGGGGGTAAAATTCCAACAGTAACCTCCTTACTAGTGTGCATTACACAGCATTTCTTCCCGGGAAAAGTACACAGTCTGATTAGCCCCATTTGATCCTTCAGGGTTGGAATTGACTCCTTTGCGTTGGGTCTCCGTCATGCTGCATGACTATGACTGCACCGCTCTCTCCTTTTCCCGATATTTATCCAAGAGCTTGTTTTTTTTCTGCCCTTGGACTCGATTGCCCAGAACATATTGTTGCAGGGCAGGAGAAGAAAACTATGAGCAGAGAGGTCTCATCTCGATAACTGATGAGGTCTTGGCAGTCCTTGAGCCCTGCAAAGAGGAAGATTGTCCTCACTGCCTGTCTGCCTGTGTGTGTGTGTGTGTGTGTGTGCATGGACAATGAAACAAACGTAAAAAGACGGAGACTGAAGAAGTATTTAACAATAGGTTAAGGTCGAACCCCTGTCTCTGCAGTAGTGGTGTCTGTCTGTGTGTCTCTTCTGTATTTCTGTGTCTTACTTGTGTTCTTGCCTCCAAAACAAACACATGCATTACATTACTGTTAGAGAGAACTATCCAGTCATAATGGCTGCATGTGTGTATCAGTGTGTGTGCGTGCATGCGTGTGTGTGGGTTTTTTTAGGTATGTGCATGAGTAGGAAATAAGTGTAATTAGCGCGTTAGTCATTTCATGTGAAAGTGTGTACAATGTGTATTATTTTGTAGCGCTTCAGTCAAAGGCTATTACATCTAAAGCTCAGTACTAAGTCATCTGGAACAGAACATTACGCAAGGTAGCTGAATAGTCCAAAATAAACCTGAGCAGATAAAAACTAATCAGAACATAGTGCATCAGTGGCATAATAGTACCACAATTCATAATAATTACACAGAGGTACTCGCAATATGGAGCAACATACAGTACGGTACATCCTGGGAACATCAATTGATAAAAACACTAATATAACATAGTGATAATAATGCGTTTTCAGTTCATGGCCTCTGAGTCAGGTGAAAGGGCATGTGGACCAGGATGAAATATAGGACGCCATTTTATTCTTATTAATTAAACTTTGTGCCTTGACAGTTTGAGTGGCATTTCACACTGTCACATCCTCGTATCTAAGCTGAAAGAAATAATGCAAGAGCACAAAGTGAGGCTGGTTGCCTGCGTGTCAGTCGACTGCAGCAATACTTTGTAACCGTTAAGTCAAGCTCAGCATGTCTGTGAGTGACTTTGTGTTTGTGTCAGTGTGGAGTGATCGCCCCTCTGTCTCTTTGAGCTGACCCTCCTCTCTGATGAAAGGTGGTTTGAGCTTTTTTTTCTGACTCGTCTCACAGTCGGAGAAGCCTTGCTCGAGTCTTGCTGTATGAGCCACCTCCAACGCTGTTCTTTTAGGAATCATGAAGCGCCTGCCAGAATGTGCTATGGATACTGTACATCTGGCCTGTGAATAAGTGCCTCTGGAGTTTGTTTGTTTGTATGCACGTACTTGTGTTTATGAATGCATTCCACTGTCTCAGGCAGATGTGCCTAATGTTTCACAGCAGTCACAGGTTGCACACATTGTTTGTTTTTTTTTAATTCAGATGCACAGACTGCTTTCGTTGTGTGTTTTGAAAGAGAGGAATCGATGCTATGCATGAATAAACATGCATGGCCATCATTAACATAATATGTGCCACATCATGATTAACCGATTCTCTGCACACTCACACAGGGCTAATTAATACATGCCAAAGAACAGCTACTATTTATGTTGCTACATTACTGTTCAGGACAGAAAACTATTACCGAAATTATACAAATATTTTTTCAAGAAAGATGTTAATGGAATTAAAAATGACTGTCGGTTATATATTATTACCAGAAAAAAGACCATTTTAAAATTAAACAAGATTTTATTTTTTAAAAAAAAGCATAAAAACAATTAAAGTGACAGAACCAATTAGCAAACAGGCCGAAAGAAAATAAAAGGAATAAAGTTGCAGCAAAGACAGAGCAGCTGCCTTTCACCACAGTTGAGGAAAAACCATCCACAGACTCCACTCACCTCTTAATCAGACACAGGACCAGCAGCCGAGTGTGGACACTGATTTATAATCCACCTCCCTCCCTCCCTCCAGCCCACTGCAACCCCACCCCCCACCCGCATCCCCTCCGTTTCTTTACGGCGTCAGCATGACGGTGTTGCTGTGGCAACAGCATCCCACTGCAGAGGCGGATGTGAGCAGTGATCGGTCTTTTTTTGTGAGTGTGACTGCGTCTTGTGCATACATACATATCATCGCTGACACGTGAAAAGCCTCATTAAAATGCCAAGTTCAGTGCGGTAGATGTTGACAGGTGAGGTTTTATGGCAGATCTGTAAAAATGGATGAGATGCAGGCAAAAAGGATGAGAACGGAGAACTGAAGGTGACATGTGACTAAGATTAGTAGGCTGCTTAGCTCACGCTTTAACCCTTTTGTCCTAAATTTATCATGTGAAGGCTTTTAAGCTCCTCTATGTGAGACAAAATCCTTCCACGCTTTGGCTTAATCAATATTTTAGAAACTGCTGAAACTGTAAAGCACAAAAAAACAAAGGGAAGGAAATGAAATCCCTGCTGGTTTTAGTAAGGACAAAAAAATATAGCTTGTTTAAATTTTATCAACAAGAGATTGTAAGCTTTTCCTCACTTTATTATAATTTGGACTCATAATCAGGTTGAATTGTCATTTGTTACATATCAATAACCACACATGTAATGACACCATCAGCTGTTTCTGTCAATGAACCTGCTAAACATCAGCAAATTACAATTACCAATGATTACAATGGTATAGTGTTGCACTGTTCCTAAGCAGTCTACTGCACAGCCTCAAGCCATTAGCCTGGCTGTAGACGTGTTTAATGTCCTCTGTCGATGCTACTTTCTTATCTAATGGAATTAAATTATGTAATTTGTCCACACCAAAGTCTCATCCTCGCTATGCAAATGGACATCTGAATCTGGACCCAGGTTTTCACCCAGCAGCCGGTGAGATACCGGTTCACCAGGGACCGATGCCTCCCTCACATCGATCCATTTAACAGGCTTCTACCCAGGATTGTAAACACTGGTCTGTTGTAAATGCACTTTACAAAGAGGTTCCTCAACACACATGCTAAACCATGGGTGTAATTGTTTGTAATTGATCAGGCCAATGCAGTGCAGCAGTCTCTTTCCCTACTCTGAGTGAATTGTTGAATTGTTGTGGCCATCCGTGCATTGATTGCTCTTTGATTGTAGCCCTGTATCTTTGCTTAGACTCTGCTAGACTGTAAATCCATCTAAATTCTCATTCCACAACTGGGAGGAAGAAAGACTAAAGTGGAAGACAGAAGACAGAGGGATGGGGGGGGGCTGAGGACAGAATAATAGACCCAGTGACTGCAGTGCAGGAGCTGGAAGATTTGAAAACATCTAATAAGAGAAAGAAAAATGGGGGAAAAGAGCACTTTGAGATTGAGAATGAAAGTGAAATGAAACAAGGCCAATTTGCTTGTGTTGAACTGTGTGTATAAATGTGAGTCCGCATGTGTGTCGGTGTGAAACCAAAACAACAGTCAGCCCCTGGGACTGAGAAAACTGGATCTTGAAACCATTTTGAAGACACAAATGACCTTGAGGTCCCTGCAGTCAGACAGACGCTGTCCAGTACCAGCCTGATTCAGCTTCTCTCTTCATATCTCCTGGTCAGAGAGGGAGAGGGGGGGGGGAGAGGGGGGAGG
The DNA here is from genome assembly GCA_016785345.1 of Trinectes maculatus. Lineage (NCBI taxonomy): Eukaryota > Metazoa > Chordata > Actinopteri > Pleuronectiformes > Achiridae > Trinectes > Trinectes maculatus. Next base: position 465,615 of record JAFBJQ010000416.1, read on the forward strand.
GGGGGTTGAATTGGGTCCGTCTGTCCACTAGCTTATAAAAAGTCCATTATAGCACACTTCTATCAGTTTGGACTCTCCCAGATGGACCCTGGAGTAAATGGACAGCACCAGAGAGCTATAAGCTCAGATTTGATATACTGCTGGGAAAGAGCTGTGTGTGTGTGTGCGTGCGTGTGTGTGTGTGTGAGCATTCCATCATATACTCTGTGGTGAACAAGCTGACAGCATTGAACAGCAAATATTTCCGTGTCACTATGTTTTCATGTGTGCTATTTACTTAAAGTTCTTTTACCATATTATCATATGTGCTCCAAAAAACCCACACACAAACAAACAAACAAAGTCACACACACACACACGCACACACACACACACACACAGTATTCCCTGCAGGCTTAAATCCCAGCTCAGTCTGACAAAGGAGCCTCTGGCTCTAACTGGCTCTGCCCCAATCCCCTTCTCCAGCCTGCTGCTTTGTAGGGGCTCAAAACTGCTTTACTGCACAACCTTTGTTTATCAGCAATATTTACTTCCTATTGTGTAGCTGTGGATGTGTGCGTCCATGTTTTGTGTGCACGCCACATCAAGGTATAGCAGAGCTCCTCAAAATTAGTTGAGGAAGTTGACAAAAACTACTGAGTGATGCAGCTCCCCTTGGATGAAAACGTGGACCAGACTGGTTGAGATGCTTTATCCGCAGCAGGTGGCTTCCAACACGGTAAATGAATCAAATGGTCATCCATGAATAACCAGAACACCATTGCACTCTGTGGAACTGATGTGCTGGTTTTGTGTTATCTTTATCAAGAATAAACCAGCTGAAAAGTACAGTGTCATCCCTCTCTCTGTTGAGTGTCATTTGGCAATAGGAAACAGGGCTAAAAGACATTTATTTGACAGGCTATGATTTGAGTTCACTGGCCACTGTGTTATCTCAAAAAATCCAAACAGCTACACCTAATAGTCCCTGTTGGCCATAATTTCTCCAACTGAACAAACACTTCTGAAAGCACTAACACCCGATAACCCCATATTACCTCTTATCATATCTGCCCGTCCAGTACATTATGTTGCGTAGTAGGAACTGTGAACAAAAAAGATCAGAGTGAAACATTTGCTTCTGAACAGTCATAACATTATTGGACTGAACTGGAAATAAACACCTATAAAATGAAAAAAAAAAAAAAGTTTTCTCCCAGAATGAAAGCTACAGATGAAATGAGGTGAAGATTAGGGATGAGGGATTCATCCGTTCAAGCTCTGTTCTTCCATTGTCACATCTTATCTAAATCAGCTGTACAAGAGCATATTCGGAAACTAAATTCTGGAGACTCCAACGGCCTCTCATCCTTAAAACAGAATGATAATATCCCGGGACAATTTTTCTTCATTAGGCAGAGGTTACATTCTAAAACAAATTTCAGCTTCACTGACGCATCGATCATATGACGCTAAATCATCAAGCAATACTGCAAGTGAAATATTTCATTTCCTCCTCAGCTCCCGACGAATCATAGGATTATCAACCACACTCCTGACTGAAAGTCATCCTGCCAGCTATAGATAGAAAATTCCCCCTGGAGATAAAGAAAAGGCTGAAATAGGTGGGAAAAAAAGTAAAGATAAGAGAGAGCAAGAAGATTTGATGAAGTGTGTGATGATGTGTCCATTAAAGTGCAGGCCAGAACATTAAACAATATAGTGGGGTTTCTAAAGGTCACTACTCTCAGGGGTTTATCCATATTGATCTTCACTTTCGATTGCGCCGGACTCGGTGGCGGTGTTCATCTAAATCCTCTTCTCTGCCGTAGACCTAATGGAGGGAGAGAGAGAGAGAGAGAGAGAGAGAGAGAGAGAGAGAGAGAGAGAAGGACAAACAGGGGCAGGGAGAGAGGCAGAGAAATAAAGAGATAGGAAAAAGTAGTCCTCTCTGGTCATTTTATGGGAAACATTACTCCTCTGTCCTGCTTCACTGACCTCGACGTCTCCGAAGCGCAGGAGCGTAGGAGCTACACACACAGGGTTTAATTTGGGCCAAGTTCTGCCCGGAAAACGATTCACAAACTCTCCGATTCTGACTCTTACTCCGTTGCTCTCAAAATAAATCAATGCGTTTTCTGAGCCCTTTCGCGGCTGAGCTCAAAATCTTGATGTCAGAATTCGCCCTGATGTTGCTCATGAAAACTTTCAGTCACCGCTCAGCTCTTGAGCTAATCAAACTCTCTGTGTGCTAGATTCTACACGGTGAACAGCTGCAGTGTATCCTGGTGCCAGGCTGAATGTTTTTATTGTGGAGTGTTTCTTAAAAACCAGAAGTGAAGCACTGACCTGGCAAAGTATTAAAAAAATGATTAAAACATAATGAATCAATGCGCCAACGTTTTTTTTTTTTTTTTTTTACCAAGAGCTGTAGCCAGCTGCTGCTCTCATCTTGACAGCAGATCAACCAAATGACGCTTTTCCTGTGGTAAAATGTTTTATTTAGGTTCCTGTGGTAAAATGTTCTTGCTGTGAGTGGGAGGGGGAGTTAGTCCTGACAGAGCACTTAGATACTGGATACACACACACATAAGCATTCCACATTTATTTATTTATTTAAGATGGTATACATTATGCTACGTATGCTGTATTTATCAGGTTCACATACAGCAGCCATAAAAACCACACAGGCAGGATGTACCCAGTTTCAGTTGTTACTGAAACTAACCACACACACACCAATTTGCACAGAGCAGTCTGTGCTTGTACCTCAGTATGTTTGTATTAAATTACATAAAAACAGCTGAGTTATGTTGCATGATTTCCCTTTCGCCATGTCTTCTCTCTGGGGAGTTCTTTGTCCATACACACTCACCATTCATAGTATATGAGCTGTCTGATATATAAATGTAGACATTTCTCCAAGCTGTTGCTGCATGTTGCCTTATATATTTATATCGTTTTATTATGATGTTTTGTATGTATACTGTGATTGAAAGACCCATGTTTTTCCCTCTATGCTAACGAGACAGTCAGGAATAAGTTCCTCTCAGATTTTCAGATATGATGCTGCAGACCTGACATTCTGTTTTCTGTTTCTGCACAATGTGTCCTGAAGAGTATCAGCCTGTGCTTTAAATATTCTGCTGCAAGAATCAAGCCAAGGAAATGTAGGCGTTTGTATTTTTTATTTTGCCAGAGTTGTGTTTTGGATGTACTAAAAAACTTGGCTCTTTCACGTCTGTGGCTGTGCGATGTGGATGAGGCTGCGCACTTATTTATAGTTTAAAAAAAAAAAAACAAGTTTCTCTTTGCTGACACAATAACAAGTAGTAAACAAACTCGGAATGTGTATGCCAGTATTGACCTCATTGTCCTACATTTAAATTAATCTGTATTGAAAAGTTTAAATTTAAAGTGACCCCCCCCCCGTCCCCTATCCCTCTTTTTCAGATCCTTATGATGATGATCTAAAGGTAAAAACCCAAAGACCACGATCAGCTGACCAGCCAGGTGTGTTTCAGGCACAAACAGGTGAGTCGTGTGTGTGTGTGTGTGTGTGTGTGCGTGTGTGTGTGTGTGTGTGTGTGTGTGTGTGCTGCACAGCTGCACAGGATATATTTGTGGCTAAAAATAAGAAATTCCATATTTAATTTCAGAATCTCTGTCGAGCCCCAGCTGCCACACTGTAGTTGACCATTGGCATGTGTGAATAAATGAACGTGAGATGGTCTCTGTGTGTGAGACTTTAAAACCTTTCATCATTCGTAGGAATGAAGAAAACAAATTTATTCATGACATGTATATATGCAAACAAATCTGCCTTATGCATACATTATCACATGTTGGCTGCTTCGCCCAAACCAGAATGGGTCAAATAGTAATTTCAACATGCTCACATATGCATGCATACACACAAAGTGACACACATCTCCCCCCCCCCCCCCCCCCCCCCCTCCAGGAGAGTGTTTTTCAGATCCTTATGATGATGATCTAAAGGTAAAAACCCAAAGACCACGATCAGCTGACCAGCCAGGTGTGTTTCAGGCACAAACAGGTGAGTCGTGTGTGTGTGTGTGTGTGTGTGTGCGTGTGTGTGTGTGTGTGTGTGTGTGTGTGTGCTGCACAGCTGCACAGGATATATTTGTGGCTAAAAATAAGAAATTCCATATTTAATTTCAGAATCTCTGTCGAGCCCCAGCTGCCACACTGTAGTTGACCATTGGCATGTGTGAATAAATGAACGTGAGATGGTCTCTGTGTGTGAGACTTTAAAACCTTTCATCATTCGTAGGAATGAAGAAAACAAATTTATTCATGACATGTATATATGCAAACAAATCTGCCTTATGCATACATTATCACATGTTGGCTGCTTCGCCCAAACCAGAATGGGTCAAATAGTAATTTCAACATGCTCACATATGCATGCATACACACAAAGTGACACACATCTCAATACGTTGTGTCACTGCAGTGCAGAGGAGAGTGTCCCAACCTCAAGGGAAACCCCTGGCTCTGTCTTGTCCTTCCCCTCTGTTCCCCCACTCCTTGTTTCTCCCCATTCTTCCATTCCTCCAGGCATGTATGATGAGCTTAAGCCCTGACTCACAGCATGTTAATGAAGATGTAATGCGATTAACGGACATGCAATTAATTTGATTCCCTTCTTTGCCTTGTGATGACTCCTCCATCAAAGCCCATGGTGCTCATAAACAATTTGGGACAGACAGAAGCGGAGTGATTTAACTCGTAATTTTGTGTTTTCGAGAACAATGGGCAAGTCTCCACAGCTGCCTGGAGAACACACAATCACTCCCAGTCATGTCTTAACACTAACTCAGCTCTCTGTTTTTCCACGCACACTTAAAGAAACACATGCAGGCTTTTGGGGGCTAAAGCCCTTTAGCAGTGAGATCATGTATGTTACCAGAATTCATGAGCATTAATATCTTTGAGTGTCACCTTAAAACCCTCGAACACAGACATCTTTCTCATGAATATTCAGCGTGGGTTTGTTTACATTAAAAGGCTTAAATAATCATTGTCATCCATATTCATAATGCTTGCAGGAATATTATATAACAGGCTACAGCACCGCGCTGTAACTTTAAGTTGAACAGTATGAACATTTTCCATAGAGTTAGACATGCAAATCTCTCACGTATCTGCTGAATGATACATTCCAGCCATTTTAATGTGTCTGAATATCTCTCTTATGGTGGAAAACTACATCAGCTTGGTTTATTTATTGTAAGCACAAAGCCTTTCACCTTGTCTGAAACCTGAATCCCAGCCTTCTCTCTTGACAGTTGTATAGATTAGAATTTTATTCCTCTTTTGTTATTGTGTTATATTGCAGTGGGGGCATTGCCATTCCAAAGGAAATTTTTATTTTCTTTCAGTAAATAAAAAAATGAGAAAACCTGAGAACTGCTCTAAGAATCAATAAAACAATTGTTGTGATTCTTTCAGTTCTGGGAAAATTACAACTGAAAATGTACCAAAGACCTATCAGACAGAAATATACGGTGTGCAATAACACAATATGAACAGCTAAATATCATACAAAACCTCACCGAACCTTTACCTCGCTCGTTCCTCAGGCGACCCTGCAGCTGAGGAGTGGTCACAGTGGAGTGTGTGTTCGCTCACATGCGGTCAAGGCTGGCAAGTGAGGACACGATCGTGTGTCTCTTCACCCTATGGGACGCTGTGCAGTGGGGCCCTGAGGGAAACACGCATGTGCAACAACACGGCCTCCTGTCCGGGTGAACCTGGGATCACAGGCTCAGGTACGTTGACCAGAATGACTACTGCCTCCGTTACAGAGATACTTGTGTGCTCGCACACACACATGCACACACAAAGCCAGTCACATATCGCATCAGATCTGCTCAAGCAAATAATCTTACAATTGTGAAGGAGAAAAAAAAAACTCAGAATGAGAACATTTCAATTTCAGTTCACAGTGGTGACCAGCTAAGAGAAAAACACAGAGCGAGAGTCAGACATGACACCTGAGCAGCATGTCAGCAGGTCTATTAGACTTGCCACAGCGCAGAGGTTCATACTAACTGGCTTCTCTGTCTTCAGCTCGTCCCTGCTCTTTCATCTTTTTCAACTCTGTTCTCGTTTTCTCATCTGGTCTATATCCACATTAGTCTCTACATATAGCCAGGGACGTCATTCCAAAACAATGTTACACTGCAGTAAACAGAGACGCGTCAGGCACTAGGACCAAGCAGAAAACAGCCACTCATGCTGAAACCTGTTTCCCTTAGTTTAGACCGCCCACAAGCTCCTCGATTGGCTGTGTCCAACCCCACCTCTAAAATCAAAATTTCGCCACAATATAATGTCAATTTAAAGGAGCAGAATTGGCAGACACACATCTGAACATATTTCAGTATACAATGATAAGCATAGAAAGTATTATTTGTTTTGAGTTCTTTTATTTGAGTTGAATAATGATAATCCACGGCCGCATTGTTCACCTTGCAAAGTTAGACTTCAGGTCACTTTTTGAAAGTAGCCAACGACAATGTAATTATTTGAACAAATTATTAATTGTAAAAAGTCATTTAGACTTTTTGAAATTCAGCATAACTCATTCTGAAAGTTTGTCCATCAAGGTTGAATTTACTAAGCTTACTAAAAAACCTGTCTGGAATTAATTCAACCTTAAAAAAGGTTAAATGAGTTTGCCAGAGCTTACACACACTGTCACATCTGAGTTAAATGTCAGTCAGTGTTTACTGATGCATCCCAACACTCGCTCAAAAAGAGCAAAGTGAGAAAATATAAGTGATGCGACAGGAACATTCTCTGTTCCTGTCGGTGCATATGCTAATCTTGTTTTTATGCAAATGAGCCAATGCGATTTGTATGTCTAAGTGCCTCATTTTCCCTTCTGTGCTCATATTAATATCCTCAGCCGCGCCTTTGATGGGATATTGGTTGCTGTATTATGTTCCGTTTTATTATTTATTTCCCCCCCCACTGTTCTGATGTTTTCTGATGTGGTTCTGGAGGGATGTAGGGGCACTCCAGGGACAGCCTGAACGGGATCACACCAAATTCAAGTCGACCGGGGAAGTCAGGGTGGTTTCAAAGAGACATGAAAGCATTTAATGAACCAATTTGATGAACTCCAAAAATCTCTCTCTCTCTCTCTCTCTCTCTCTCTCGCTCTCTCTCGCCCTCTCTCTCTCGCCCTCTCTCTTCTCTCTGGATTCAAAGGAAGATATACAGATATTATCACTAAGCCACTTGGATGTATGGTGTGTTATTAGTGTGCGTGTGGGAGGATATGTCTCTGGGCATCTGTGCATGCCTGTTCATGTGATTGTGTGTGGGTCTGCACAAGTTAGGGAACATCAAAAAAAAAGCAGGCTGGACAAAAAGCCAATGAAGTGAAAATTGACATTTTTTTCTCCTGTTTTTTTTTCATAGTTAAAACTCTAAATTAAGGTGATACAGGTAATCAATTTTAAGTAATGGTCTGACAAAGCAAACAAGACGGTAATTGGTCCAGTGAATTGACTGTTGTTGTTTTTTTTGGAGTACAGCATGTGTTGAAATAGGAGGCCTTTTGGCTTCAAAGCCTGCAGAGGGAACTAGTAGCCTAACGTCAGTCCTATTTATCTTCTGCTCATTTGCCATAGATTCGGTGACATTTAAAACAGGAAGCAGAAGAATGGAGCTTTATGAATGCACTATGTCTTGGTCAGTGAGCAGTCAAATGCCTCAGCACCACGCATGAGATGAAATATGCACATGAGACTGCAGACATAAGCTCATGGCAGACCTGCGCAGATGGCTACCAAACAAATGTATATACACAAACATACACACACACACACGTATTGATTCATACATGCAGCCATGTTGTTCTGTGACAGCTGATGAAATCGCTAGTAGTAACGGTAAGCCTTAGATCAATTCTAATAAAGGGTCCTAATATTAACAATGCAATGAAAAACACTATATATGTAGCTTTACAATTGCATATAGATTATGTCTTGCATCCTCATTACTTTTAATGTATTCTGGCCATTGCTGTTAGTGTGTTTTCTCCTACAGTGTGTGTATAATAGCATAAACATTTTTATCTTTTGCCTGTCCTTATTTGCATTTGCATCATAAACCCAGGCGGGTAGATAGTCAGTCCATGTGCTTTCTTCTTGCACATTTAATATTCAATCAGAAATATAATCAGTTCACAAATTTGTTGACGATTTTGTGCGTGGGCGTTACAAGGCACAGATCTGTCACTTTGTTGTTTGATTAGCAGTTAAAGTTTTTTTTATTTTTCTCTTCATGCTGCTTTGTACTCTTTTCCATCTCCCTGTGTGATTGCAGCACCGATGGCTATAAACTTCTCTTTAATGTCCACGACTTGAATGAAAGAGTGGTTGTATTATGTTAATGCAGCTTCTGTCAACACGGACAATATATTTGATATAATTACCATGTACTGCTTTGTTTATGACTGAAATTATCTCCTGATGGCCTGTATTTAGTCGGTCTAATGCCATTATCTGAAGACTTTTTGTTTTGTTTTTTTCCTGTTTAATTTGCTTATCTGCTCCTTCTTTCTTTTTAATGTGTCTCAGTCCTGCAGCTGCTTCCAGCTTGATTTTATGAGCTAATTGATTGGTGTTGTGCAGTCAGGAAGATATAGATACTGTATGTTTTGGTCAAATAAGTTGTGTCTTCTCAGCCATAATGGAGTTTTATTTTTTAAAAAGGATGCATGTATGAGGAATGAGTTACCCACCATTAATTTGTTTGCATTTTTCCATTGACAGTTTTATTTTTTATTATCTTAATTTATTGTTTTGATTCAGTTTATTTTGGCTTTATATCACATGACATGAATTGCTTTTATCCATAGTGACTTGCAAGTGAGGGACAACTTTTAAGCTTCAGTACAGTGGGAGATCTTGAATGCACCAATCTGCTCACAGAGGAGATGAGTCTTCAAGATGATCTTACAGATGGATAGGGGTGCCCCTGCTCTGGTAGCTTTTGGTAGATGGTTACACCATTGGGAAACCACTTGCGTGAACAGGTTGGACTGATACTGAGCTATGTATGCAGAGCAGGTAATTTATGACAATGTTCCTTGGAGGAACGCAGTGAAGGAAGGAGCACAAGTTCAAGTAATGGTTGCAGACCCAGAATCCCGTCTGCAGTAAAACATTGGTTACTTCACTTTGATTTGTGCATCCATGGCTGGGAGATGGAAGTTGATGAGAAACAGAGTGACATATGACCTTCCGGGCTGATTAACAAAAGGCTGCACTATTTCATTCTCGACCATCTGTTTCACTCTCCATGTTGGAAGGCCCACCACTACTGTATGTACACTGCAGTAGTCAGTGCAAGACATAACCAGGAGCTGTACCAAAACCTGGTGCCTGTTTTAAAGATTGTTAGATGACTAGAGGAGGTTGAGCTGATATGTCAGGTTGAGATAACCTAAGAAGTTCACTGAGACCAGAGAGTCGTACAGTGAGACTGATGGGAGTATTTGTTGTCATATTTGTTCAGTTGCACTTTAAGTGCCCCTCAACGTTCCTCAGATTGTAGAACTCCTCCTCTGCTTATAATGTTGTTCCACTTCTCCGGGTAAAATATTCAGGCTGAAATAATTAAGCTAAGGGCATCAGCCCTTAGCTGCATTAAAATACAACCATTCACGTCAACAGCTACTACACACCCTCAAGTTTCTCAGTATATTGCACTACATGGCAATTTTAAAGCTCAATAAACAAATAAATGAATAAATTAGATTTAATTTAAGGGATGATTCTCTTTTACAGTATTTGGGGTTTTGGGGGTCACTAATAGCATACATTTTGTAAATTCAGGAATATTTAAAACCACATTATTCAAGTATGCTTTTAAATATATCGAGCGTATTAGATTAGCAGCCTAATATTTGCTTTAAAAGTTCCTAATCTGGTGGTTAGCATGTAGAACATCTGATGTTGCTAAAACATCTATGGGTAGTGTAAGCCATTTAAAATGAGTAAAATGTAAATGTCTTGATAGAAAAACAGCTGGTGCGTCCAGCTCAGTAACATCCACAAATGAGACAACCTAAAAAATGCATTTCATTAAAAAGGGGAAACAAATCCTAATCATTCACAAAGTGACGATATGTTGCAAGTTCTTGCAACATAAAATCGCTGTGTGCATCAATAGACACACTGATTTAATGTTTTGCTGATATCTCAGTATTTACTAGCTTCTGCATTTCAGTATATTTTTCTTTCAGTCTCTCAGCCTTGCACTCCCACTCCTCTGAGCTTCCCTTCATAGAGTGGACTTAATTATTTATTGCCATGATTTATTTAATTTTACTCAACACAGGACCAGCAATCTCTGTCCTGTTGTTTTAAACTCCTATCGCCGTCACACTATATCTTGCTTCTATCTCTCTTCAAGCATTTCTCCGGTATTTCCATGTTAATGTCTTTCAATTCAATTCTATTCCTTTTTTAAATCTTGTCAACACATTGTATGTTATTTTCCACCAGGTCAGAAATCCTGAAATGATTTCAGCAATCATCTTGCACATGTGTGTGCATATATGTACCATTTCTCCATCATGGTACCATCTGGCAGCATCAGATAGCTGAGACATGTTGACATGTTGTTGAAAGAACTTGGATCAGTAAAGTTGCAGAGTGAAACGGAATAATCTGCAAAGTAATTTAGTCCAACTCCACTGCTAACTTGTGTTGGATAAAAAAAAAAGCACAATGAAGCAAGGGAGTGGAAAGAGGAGAAACATTTTTAATGCTTTAATTGGTGTTTGAAGTCAATAGAGTCCTTGGATTCTTTGGTTCTCTATATAATAAGTCAACCTTCCAATAATCTCAGAGGCAAATTTACCACATTCATTTCCTTGTCATGACTTGAACCGCATGACTTCAAATGTAAGTTCATTCATTCCTAACCTCCATTTTCTTTCATGTATTAACACAGTGCAGTTCATTCTCAGTGTTTCTTTTCCTTTTGTGGATGTTGAGGTTGTGTTGTGGTTGGAAGAACACTTCCTTTATGTTTTCAGAAATATGCGTACAATCATCTAATCTCTCGTTTCTCTCATTCTCTAACCCTCTTGCCTGCAATGGGATGCTCCGCCCCTTTCCTCCCCTCTTTTCCTCATTCCTCATCCCCATGTTGTGTGTTTTTGTGCGTTGCGTTTGTGGGTGTTTACAGTGCATGGGCTGTGGGAGGAGTGGTCGTCATGGAGTCTGTGCTCTGTGACCTGTGGGCGGGGCTCCAGGACGAGAACCAGGAAGTGTGTGAACGGAGGCGGGGCTGTGGCTTGCAGAAGACCAGATATTCAGACCAAACTCTGCAACATAGCAGTTTGTCCTGGTTAGTACCATCTCCATTTACATGATGCATTGACACACTCTTTCATTTTCGTCCTCTGCCTATCCAAGCATGACCATGTCTTCTTCTTCTTGTTTCATAAGTCACAAAAATCCAAATATCAGACCATAATTACTAGTAGCTGATGTGGAAAAACAGTTCATTTCAGTCTTTGATATTTCTAGGTTTACATTATTGGTCTTTTCTGAGAGCTAGGCCATTGCAGTTTGCTTTTCTCCAGTGTTTGCAGAAATTAGCATTTTAACATGCTAAAAGGACAGTAAACATGTCAATACAGATACACAATAGCTGCCTCCACGTGTTAATGATCTGCATCAAAGTAGCACACATAGCAATGCAAAGGAATCATTTAGCCTTGATTTCTGTTTATCTAGTGTGATAGCAAAATCAACCATAGCAGACTAATGCATTCTGAACTTCCATTTCACAGTGTTAGGGGCTTTTCTGCCATTGTGTGAATGCAGCATAACCCTCATCTTCCCTGCCTGCTGATTCATGCCCACTTTTCACTCTCACTCAATCATCCTATAGGATCATTGCCCAGCAAAGCCTATAGGTAGGACTTCAATTTTCGCTCCATAGTAGTCTGGGTTTAGGTGTCTGTGCAGTTCTGCAGTACACTACTTCAGTCATTGTCTCTAAGATTACATTAGAGCGGCACTTTGTCAGCAGCCCCCCTCTGATTTTTGTGGCGAGGGTAACTCAGCACTTTATACCAATCTCACAGGACCTGTCCATCTTAAACATCCTTATCAGGCTGCCATTGGAGTGAAATAAACAGAACCAGTGATTGATGTAGAGTCTCAATGGAGAAGACTCGGATTTACAGCTCCTGCTGATTATTGCGGCAAGAGCAGCTTTCTCGATAGATGTCATATTGTACCCCATAGAGTAAACACTAACATGTCCTCACTCTTGCACCAAAGAAAAACACCCACGTCATTTCAAATGTGCTATATGTTAGTTTTAGTGTTTACTTCAGTAGAAATGAAATAGTGATAGATGTAGAAGCAAAGCAGGCGTTTATATTAGTTTTCTTTCCCACAGTGGGAGACGGCTATTGTTGAGTAAAGGAATTAAGTTTGATGCTGAGTTTGCAACATTTCTGCTAGTTTGTTGAGTAAACAGATGCCAACATGGCTACGTAGCAATAAAAACATTTACATAAAGCCCCTTTAAGACTTCAAGCTACTGTTGAAGTCTCTTTTTAATTTATTATTTTAAGGGTCCCTTTGGAAAACCATTTACTGGGAAAGCACTGACGTTGTAAAGATGTTAAAAAACCTAAGACAGTATGTGGCAACATTGGCGACTGCTTTCTGGGTAATAGCCTTTTTTCCTGATTTAGTACTCTGAAAGAGTACGTGTGCTAGTATGTAATCACTCATAGCCTCGGACATTATTCCAAGCTAAGTGCTTTTTATTTATTTGTTGCATGGCAACAAAAAATAAATAAATAAATAAGATCCTGGATATTTTTTTTTTTTACCAGGAATGTGGACACTCACTATCTGTACATGATGTGAACACTGCTGAAGTTTATGTGGGCAAGAGTCCTCACTCTCCCCACTGAATATTTATTTATTTATTTGTTCATTTATTTATATACATATTGTTTTTGTGCCTTTTAAAGCAAGGTTTTATATGGTTAATATTTGTATCAACCAAAATGTTCCCCATGCTCAGAATGTAGTGTAATGTATTGATTGAACTTGAGATGTACTGTATATAGAGATTCAAGACATCTTGATGTGGTGCTGGTGTGTTGGTGGCTGCTGGGTGCTGATATGGTGGTGTGGCGATGACTAGGAGTATGGATGTACTGTTGGAGAACAGGAAGAGGACACAGTGTATGAGAATGTGGGTGTATGACAATATGAATGCTGGATGTAGTGGTGACTACATCCAGAATGCTGATGTGATGGTGTAGTAATGACTACTGAGTAGCCCCGAGGGGGCCCTGTGCAGTGCAGTGCAGTGCAGTGTGCTTGGTGTGATGTAATGTGATGTGTTGCAGGGTAGTGTGCTTGGCTGTGATGTTCCTACCAGTTGTCTGCCAGCCACCTTAAAAAAAAAAAACTTTCCTTATTGGCGCACAAAGAGGCTGTAAAGTTTAAGTCTCAAAAAGGGTTGAATAGAGAGATGTCGTAATCAAAAGTGTGGCCTGTGGGATGTTTTTCCATGCTGCTCTGGAGAAAAGTGATTTGAAGGGAGGGTTTCGGGGTAAGTGGAGGCTTTTTCCTTTAAGAGCCTTAAGAAAATACGTGCATGTGTGTTTTGAAACAGTGTGTCTGAATCTATCACAACAGACGTGGTATACTTTGGGGAGTTCAAAGGCAATGGTCCTTTGAAATGATGAATACCAGCACAGGCATTTTGCCAGAAACGTCCATGCACAGAGAATGAAGCTTTGATGCATCTTGTTTATGTGTGTGGTTGTGTGTACTTGTGTACTGTATATGTATGTGTATGTGCTTCATAGAATTGAGAACTGGCATTGCCCTACAACACACTCTATACAATCTCCAAACAGTAGCATTTAGCAGTGTAAACATTTTGTTTTTCATAATTCATCAACTATAGTTACACTGGCATTTCTCAGACCCACATACATGCTAAGCTAAACCACATAAACAAATGAATGCACATGTAGGAAGAGCTGCAAATGTTAATTAGACATATGTCAACGAGCTAAGAGTAAAAATCAGTTGAAATGTCACAAATAATTCATTTAATCATATCAGACCTTTTGAGCGCTTGAATGTCCAGAAATGAAAGGCATTTGTGTGAAGGCAGGAACCTGCCTTCAAGCTTCCTCACACCTACATTTTCTCTCTCACTGTAGAAATGGAGTACATAGCAAAGCATAATGCAGAGATGCATGGTATTCTCTTGATTATAGAGGTCGACCAGAGAGCTGCACCCAATTTAGTGCAGTCTTCTGGCTGTATTGAAAAGTGTCTCTACATGAATGTGTTATAACTGATGTGATGAGAATATTTTGTCGTAAATGCATTTCCGTTCTACTCAAACACAATGTTTTGTTTGTACAAATGTTTTGTGTGAGATTGTGTATGTGATTGATAATCCCATTTCAAAGGATAGAAAGATGAGCAGTCTTAAAATGATTTGATTATAGTTTGTTTGTCCATTAAAGGCGTCTTCAGATTCAGCGCTATAATTAGACCTGAGAAATGTCACGTTCACATTTTAATTAAAGTTGTCATAACGTACGTGGACCTTAATAACTGGAACACTGCATGAGTCACATGCAGCATGATTGACCACATTACCAAGGAGAGTTGGTACTGACTTCCCACTTGGGAGAACCAGACAAATAGCACGTCACGTCTGACAGGTGATACAGCATTATATTACACTTGTGTGTGTGTGTGTGTGTGTGTCTGTGTCTGTGTGTATTTTTTCTATTTCTCTAAGTTTGCACAAACGCCAGTCCAAAGTTGTGTGGGTTCTTTATAAGACCATTGTTAATGAAAATCAAACTTTGAATGAACTCTTTGAAACACAGCATGGAAGGAATTGTAATCAGCAGTTTCTCAACAGATTGAAAAATGTAAAAAAATTGATTGAGAAAGTGTCCACAGAACAATGAAGTAATGTTTGTTTGATTGTAGATAATTATGGAAAAACCAAGTAGCCTCTGCCATTTATTTTATTACTATCCCAGCTGGTTGTATGTTTTCTTTTCGTGGGAAAACGTTAATCAACGAATCCTGATTGATTAAATATTGTTTGTTTTCTAATGTTCTTTTTCACTCTACGTCCATCTCTGTCTCTGTGTCCAGTGGAGGGCCAGTGGTTGGAGTGGGGGCCCTGGTCTAGATGCAGTGTGACTTGTAACACGGGAAGCCAGCAGAGGCAGAGACGCTGCAGCCCGTCGGTGCATGGCTGGGCTGAATGTAAAGGCCCCCATCAGGAGAGCAGAGAGTGCACCAACCCCTCATGTGGTGGTAAGGCCTACAAATGAATGCTTAATTTCCACCCTCACAAGCTGTCAAAAGTCATTATATAGACATGGAACATGTATTATCAAAATGCATCTGCATGGTCCATTGAGATTTGCCTTTGGCACAGTTGCAAATTGTGGGTTGGGACCCAGTTTGTTTCATCTTGGGCCTCTGAGGACAGAAATACTACTGTGTTTAATGAACATGGGTATCAGAAGGAGCTCATGTTGCCTTAATTTGGTTTCCCCTTGGAAAAAAAGCAACAGCCACTGACTTAAAGTTGAAAGTTACATTTTCAACAATTTCCTTTTTTTTCCCACCCTTTTCCTGATTCTTCCTTCTTTTTCTTCTAATCTCCCCTGGTGGTGTTTTGGTACTGTTCCAGGTGGAGGTAACTGGGGAAGCTGGAACCACTGGAGTCTCTGCAGCAAGACCTGTGACTCTGGCTGGCAGCGTCGCTTCAGGATGTGTGAGGGCACTGGTGTGCAGGGCTACCCATGTGATGGCTCAGGAGAGGAGGTCCGCTCCTGTAATGAGAAGAAGTGTCCTGGTCAGTCACTCTTAATGTGTGTGTGTGTGTGTGTGTGTGTCATTACAATACATGAGAGTGAGCGGAGGCTGGCTGGTTTCTACAGAGGTGCAATGGTCCTAAACAAACCTCTTACCAATCGATGATGTAACATGAACTGAATCTTCTGCAGCACATGTCTTTGTGTTTCTCTGCCTGGTGGGGTGGTGGGGTGGTGGGGTGGTGGGGGGGGTGGGGGGGGTGCAGTGTGGCTCGATGGAGCATGAAGCTCGAGTGTAGCTGTGGGTTAAGGGAATATGTAAAATCCTGAATACCACATGTGTATGTGGTTACAATGGGCCCTGGCAGGCTACAAATAATAGATGTTTGAGTGCAGCTTCCACATTGACCCTTTGTTTTGAGTGGCTCTCAAGTCTCCTTTACGCCAGACGAGGATCTTGTCCGTTGGCATTACAAGGGGAACGTTCCATATCTTCTCTCTCTCTCTTTCCCTCTCAGCGTTTCTCTCTTTGCTCTCTGTCCCTCTTCATCTCTCTGCATCTCCTCCACCAGCACTCGTCTGTGCCCTCGGAATAGCTTCACAGCACTGCCCCCTTTTTTTTCATCAGAATTATGAGCGCGGGAGGGGGAGACAGATGAATAAAGTGAGAGGCTAAGATGAAGAGGGACGGAGATACTGTACTGAGGCAGTGACACTGACAGAGAGCACTGAGCGATGTACAGGGGAATAAGATTGGAAGCTGCAGCAGGAGAACAGTGATTTGAATCTTGTTTTTGTGCGTTTCTGTCGCTCTGCTTTGTGTGCGTGCGTGCGTGCGTGCATGTGTGTGCAGTGATTTATCTTTTTCTACGAGCCTGACACGCCAGGCTTCATTTCACTTCTCCTGTGTGTTTCTCATTCACTCGTCCAGCTCCTCACGAGATTTGTAAAGACGAACACCTTCTCTTCATGTCATGGAAGAGAGCCTCGGCTGGAGAAACCGTCTACAACAAGTGTCCAACTAACGCCACTGGTCAGTCCCGTCACGTGCCTCCAGCTATTACTGCTGCCAGCCACTAGCATTTCAATCTCAAGACTATGGGGCTTTGTAATTGTGTTGTGGCTAATACATTATTGTTTGTACTAAATGCCTCCACAGCCTGTGTTAAGGTAAAATAAGCTCATTTGTGTGAAACAAATGTTCAGATTTTATTTAAATAATGAAATGTATGATACAGTTTAATGCTTATTCAACTGCCTGATCTTAAGTCATTTGTCAGTTTTACCTTTGATTTATTTGAGGCAGTCATAATAAAAGTTTCAATTCATGCCTCATCCAGCATCTTCCCTACATGAGTACAGCAGACATGTTCCGTTTGAATTCAGCTGAACCATATTGATAAATCACTTCAGAGTTTCTCAAACATCAAGCTGCCACAGCAATTTCTTTAAACTTCCAAAAGAAGACGCAAGAACAAACTCTCTTGATTTTTTTCCCCCTATCTTTGATCTTCTCTATAATGTAACAGAAAAACAAAATGTGGCCTTGAAATTGCCTTAAAATATAAATGTGTGTTTCTTCATCATCAAATTTTGGCATTCGCTCAGATGTCAAAGAAACATGTCTGTCTGAATCAGGTAACCTGCTGGTAAACATGATAGTTTACAGAACATTACATGCGAGTGAAGTCAGTTTACCAGTTTTGATGAACAGACAGACTTTATACCTTATTGCTGGCAATCTGTTTCTAATTAAAAGCCAGGACCAGAGTTTAACAAGTGTATTTTTATTTGGCTGGAGAAACTTTTAGTCACGGTGAAGCATGGTGCTCTGACAGGTGTTCACTTCTCAACAAGCAGAACGGCTGCGAATGACATATATTTAGTGGCAATAATATCTGCACACTATTTTAAATTAACATCCCTGTTAAACATCTGCATTGGCTTCTTCGTATTTAACACATGGCACCTTACGTTTCACCTCGTACGACACATGGAAAAAAATCTTGGTTTTAGAATTCACACATTCTGTTTTTTTTTTTAGGAATGATGAATATTTTCGTCTGTCTGTGTTTCTGCATCATGTAGATGATAGTGATGCAGCACAGCAGCCTGCAGAATAAACTCCTGCAGTACTGAAGATGACTCATTAGGCAGCTTTCGCTCCAAAATTTGCTGATTTCCATAACAAGAGCTTGTGTGTGTCTCTCATCCTTTTCAGGGTCTGCTAGTCGTCGTTGCATGCTGGACAATAATGGAGTTGCTTTCTGGGGTCCTCCGAGCTTCGCCAGATGCGTCTCACTTGAATATAGATATTTACATTTATCTGTAAGTTCCCTTTTTATAAACAAGTACTTCCCAAACACAGAAATGTCTTCTACAATTAGACATATTTCTACATTGATGAGTTTATTTTTTTTTCCAGCATCATTTTAGCCAGTTAGTTGAAGCATTTAATTAACCATCATCAAACGCCTCTGTCTCTGTCTGAGTACATGACAATGTGAAAGCTCTCTCATCTCATTTACCTTTTTTAGCCAGAGCATTTCCCTGTTCAACTTTCCTTTTTTTTTGAAGATTAACTCAAAATAAAGGAGTCTTTTTCCTTAAGACCCGCTGAATATCTCTAATTAGCTTTTTCAGACATTTGCACTCACACTTATCAATTAATGAACACTGCAAATTAACGTGTTCAATACCCATACTGTTTTTCAGCTCTGTAAACTTTAACCTTCTCTATCTCTTCAGTGATGGTGGAAGAAAACGGGTCGGTGCATGATGGAGCTGATTACTCTGTTAGCTTCTGTTCCCCGCTTTCATTAACACCAGGAGTCAATAATTAATTTTCTGTGACTTCTGTTATCTTTTGTTCTTCCCACCCGTCTCTCTCGCTCTCTCCCTCCCTCTCTCACTTTGAGCTTTTTGCAGTCCAAATACACACAGTCTTGGTTTCTGTATCTCTGTCTCTGAAGGGATGAGCAGCAGCTTCTGTGCTAGTGCCTATTTTAAGCACAAAAAATATCAATCATGTACACGCACACTGCTGTCTAAAACATCCCTCTCAGCTCACGTCCAAAACATTCCTGTGATTACTGTGGAAAAACACAATCTTTGTTTGTTTGGGGCTGCTCTCTGTGATGTTTTTACCGACCAAAGTGCACGCATTTAACCAGCTTGATTTTACCTCGAGTGAGCAAACCCCTCGACTTTTCTCAATTCCCGTCTCTTTCTACGCGTTGCAGTTACGAGAGCATCTCGCGAAGGGTCAGAGGACCCTGGCTGGGGAGGGCATGTCTCAGATCGTAAGGAGTCTCCTGGAGCTCTTGCAGAGGAGGAGCTACTACAGTGGCGACCTTCTCTTTTCCACGGAGATCCTGCGAAATGTGACGGACACCTTCAAAAGAGCAACCTACATCCCAGCTCCCGACGACGTGCAGGTAGGCGGAGCCACTGGCTCTTCTCTTGGAGACCTCTCAAGTCGCAGACCTTACAAATGATGCTTTCATGAGCACAGACTCACACAGAGCTATATGTCTGAATTGATTAAACGCAGAAGTTCCACTTTCTCCAGTCGGGGGTGTGCATAATAATGACTTGCAGCTGCATAGTTTCTGTGGATGGGTAATTTTGTAACGCACCATTTGTCTGTATTAACCACTGCTACATCTTGTGTCTAGAAATTCTTCCAGATAGTCAGTCACATGTTGGACATCGAAAATCTGGAGAAATGGGAGGACGCTCACCAGGTGGGGATTTCTCTCTCTCTCTCTCTCTCTCTCTCTCTCTCTAAATATATGTATATGTATATATATATATATATATATATACATGTGTATATTTAGAGAGAGAGAGAGAGAGAGAGAGAGAGAGATATATATATATATATATATATGTGTGTGTATGTGTGTGTGTGTGTGTGTGATTGAGGTACTGCATGTGCAGATCCTACATTAACTTTTGATAATTACTGTCATAAAAAATGCACCTGTTCGCTAAACACTGTTGCTACCAGTAATTACACTCGGTAACTGTATGTGCCTTTGCATATTTGTGTGTTTTTGTGTGTGACCCATTTTGATGCCCTTGAGTTGAGGTGTGTTTACTTGCCATCTGGACATAATAAACAAGCAACCGAGTAGGATATTATATCCCACATGGTTACGGTTTACCACCCTGGAACATAATCATTGGTCTAGATAATGAAATTAATAAAAAATGTTTTAGTGGGTGAGACGTGTCTCATAGAAAGTTTGCCATGGCTCATAATTATGATGAAAACGCAGTCAATGCTCAGTTTCCCGTTTCTCCTCCCTCTAACCACAGGTCGCTCCCGGTGCCGCTTTGCTGATGAGGATATTAGAGGATTTCATTCACCTCATTGGCGAAGCCCAGAAGCCTTTTCAGAGTTTTCTGGTGGTTACAAACAACCTCAGTAAGTGTCACGCAATGCTGCCACCTGTCACGCACAGTGGGGCAGACTCTTGCATTGAGTCTCAGTGTTTTTAAACCATTTCTTTCCAAGATATTTTAAATAATTTAGAGCTGATTTTTTGTTTGTTTTATTAAACTTTTTATCACTTAATTTCTTCAGTCAAATCAAGTCTGGCTCTCATTTGTTAATGCAGTTTATCATGTGTAACTTGTCTGGCCAATAATCCTTCTTTTCTCATTTATAAACTTTTACATTCAAAGTGATTCAGTGACCTTTGAAGATGGGCAGTTTTGCACTACTGTTTTTGACTCACCTCGTCATCCTAAACTGATGTTGTTCTTCTATTTTTTTGTTGCTGCAGTAAGTTTCCAGTGATTTATGTCTCTCTCTCGTGTGCTCAGTGATAACCATTCAACGAGAGCCGGTATCAGCCGTTTCCAGTGATATCAACTTCCCCATGAAGGGCCGGAGAGGGATGAAGGACTGGGCCAGAACAGCAGAGGACAAGCTCTACATCCCTAAAGAGGTTTTCACCATCCCTGCAGAAGGTAAGAAAACTAAGACAGATAGTTGCCTGAACTCTTGGCTCTTGGGTACTGATTGGATCCTTATTTTTGCACAGCTTGTCCTGTAAGCAGAGGAATAAGTTATTGCTGTGGGTGCTTAAACAGGTGGTCAACAGCACTGAGCTCATACTCAGGGATTTGATCTTCATAACTTTCATATGTTTCTCCCCGTTTTTTTTTTTCATTCACCCTTGAATCTTTGACATAGCAAAGAAAATGTTATCACCTCTCTCAACGCTCTTTAGCCAAGGTCAGACAGCTCGACTAGAGGAGTTATCCCAGTGCAAATGCACACACTTAGAGATGTGTCCTGAGCCCCCTCAAGGACAGTGAAGGATAATATCGAGAGTGATTTGGACTGTAAAGAGGCCCTGGAGGGCTCCTCAAGAACACGCAGGGCTTTCAGGTGCGAGGTGGTCTTCTGTATTCCCCTGAGAGCATCAAGCCCTCATATGATTTGGAAAAACACATTTTCTCTTTTAGCAGCACAGTCACTGAGGTTAGTCTTTACTGCCGTGAATGTTTTCCATGTGGTTTTAAATAAAGCCAGGTAATAAGCAAAGCGATCATTCAGATTCAGCACAAAGAGATAACGGTGGCGAATACAAAGAGAAAGACCGTATCAGGAGACACGGCAGCTCAAGTTGTGGAGGAGAAACAGAGGGACTCGAACCAGTAGGGGACAGGGATTTATGTGAGCAGATGCAGTGCACTACCAGTGAAGCTAAAGGTCACATCCCACAGGAAATTAGAAAGGCAGACTTCCTGTCTGTCACCCTGTCGCCTCCCCAAATTATAGTTAAGAAAGGCTGTAGGCTGAAAGAGCACAGTTATCTCTGACCGATGACACTGGATCCCCTCGACTGGCATTCGAGACATCCTGTACGGTAACCTCTCGGCACCTCGGCTCAACTTGCCTAATCTCTGTCTTTTCATTATGCAGAAAGCTAGATATGCCGTCTCTGCCACCAAACCATCCGCTCTGGCTTTATGTAACGGCGCCGCTTTATGAGTTGTCTGTGAGTTGCGGCTGAAGACAAAGGTTATCAGCTCGAGCTTGTTAAATGCTGCTGCAATGCGGTGTTTGCTTCTTTCATACGCTCCGTTCAGAATTATTTTTATTTCCACGTCTTTTCAGGCGTTTCTTTATCTCCGCTTTGCTCCATTCTCTCGTTTTTGTTGGTGAATGTCCAGGCTCTCACAGTGCATGTGCAATAAATATGACCATTCTCTCATATGATGTGCAGGACATGGCACTGTCATTCCAGCATATGTCATTTGGTAAATCATTACATTCAAACTGCGTATAGCCTCCATAGCGTCTGGAGTTAGGAAGTTATTAGCACCCTTTGCCCCTATGGCCTTTTCCCACTGGCAGTCCATGAGTTGAGGTCTTCAGCTGATTGCTATCAGTTTGTTTGGTTCATTTACCCTGTAATGAAAGCCCGTCTCAGATGGACAGCTTAAACATGGTCATAAAGGCCCGTCAGCAGCTTTGTGTGTGTGTGTGTCTGTGTGCAAACAGGCGCACATGCACTCAGTCAATTGATAGGTTCATGAGTCGCTTCACTGGGCAGAGGCTGAGACTGTTCTTCACAGATTTCTCAAGGTGACAAACTGCCCCTCTCCTCTCCCTCCACTGTCTCTCTCCAACACAAACAGCCATACAGGCGGCACGCTCCGTCTCACTGCCATGCACACATGTACACACAAAACATACAAGCAAACACACCATCGTTTGTACATGCACTTTAAACCAAAAATATTTCTCTCTCTAGTAATATGTTAAAGTCAGTTAGTATAAATGGGCTCGCGTGTAGTATTCTGTTGAACTGATCAACAGGAAGTCCTGTTCTTCAGTGTTGACGTTATTATTAGTTATTATCTGTACTGTGAACAGAGGTGGTTAAAAAGCAGATAAAAGAAAGAAGTTTTGAAGGCAGTGAAGGAGTAACTCACACGGAGTTAGTCTTTCATTTAGATAGAGCTTTCGATCTTTGATTAAAACCATAAATTATGATTGGGCATCGACTCCCCGCGTACCCTGCCCCTGACAAATGGCGCATTAAAGTTCACAGCTGGTGACTTGTGGGTTGCCATTTTACTGGCTAGCAGCTGACCACCAATCACTGAGACGTTCAGCAAGGAGCGCGGTATGAAGAGTCTGGTATTAATCATTCAGCGGCGTGACAGTACCATCCCCCTTACATACTGATTTACAGTTTACCCACAACACACTGACTCTCTCATTTCCATGCCTTTGCAGACAGTGTTACGATTTCCCCCGTGAGTGTCTTCAAATGGACTCCGTTTCTCTGTGTGTTTTATTTTGTCATCGCTTATCGCCCGTCATGATTTCTGCCCCACCAGTGACTTTTACCTCTTCCCTGTTCCCTTTAATTACCTCGTGTATTTAAGCCCCTGTGTTTCCCTCGCTCTGTGTGTGTCGGATCGTTTGTTGTGTTGCTGTGTTTAGTTCCCCAGAGTTTTGCTTTGCAGCCAAATTGAAGTTGATGTTTTTCTGTTCCTGCTTTGTTCCTATTCATGTGCATCTGCCTGCTAGAAGGTCGCAGACATTTTCTAACTGATAATCTTTACTTCACCGACCCCCCTCTGTGTATGTCTGCATCTGGATCCACAGGTCATTAGACTGTGACAAAGCTTTTTCATGCCGACTTTGATTTTTTTTTTACCTCCTCACATTTGTTTTCCTCTTCCACTGTCAAGATCTTTCTGCCTCTCTCCATTTCTTGCCTCGTCTGTCATGTGTAACGATCTCTCTTCCAAAAGATTTTTGGATGAGTCACCCAGTGCGTATGATACCGTCATTCCCCTCTTTCCCTTCCTCCCCCCACCCCCCTTGCTGATGCTCCTCCATCACTTCTCTCGGCCTAAAAGGGCAAAGGAGGGAGAGGCATCCCTCAACATGAACTTTTCCCCTCTTACTTCCCGTCTTCGCCTTCTTCAGCTGAGACACAGTGACATTTACAGACGGGCACTAAGTCTCATTGGGAGCCCCTGCTCTTTTTGTCCAAAGACCACTGAAGGGAGTGATGGCAGGCAAAGGCTTGAAAAGCAGGAGTGCTGAAAAGGGTGAAGAAGTTGAAGAAGTGGGTTGGAAATTGGCAAAGTCAAAGGATGTGAGAGTTTTGAAAAGAAGAAAAGACAGGAGATTTAAAACAAAGGAACAGAGTAAGAGGCTGAAGGACACTGTCTAAAGAGGCCTGGAAGACTTTGACTTTCACCAAGTTAATTGTCCTTTTGAGTGACGGACTTATTCGAGAAATGAGGCTTCTGTATTCGGTTCACCTGAGCTCGAGTTGAACTAGTTGCTGCTGAAAGGAAAACAAATTGACATGCACAGTGTTTCCATCCACACAAAGTGTTTCACCAGGATCTTTGACCTGAGTTAGTTGCTTTCAACTCGGAAAGTGATTAGTGAGCGTATGAAATGTAGCCGTCGTACGCCTCAGTAATACAATGCAATTTCCAAACTTATTTTGATGTAGTCAATGAAGCTTTTGTCAATGACGGCTAGCGTGAATGTACATTGAGTTGCTGGTAGACGAGACCGGTGAAGCCTGTGCTTGTTTGCTTTATCAACAGATGTTTTGTATTTTGTTAATTTACATTTAATTACCTTGTCAGTGCACATTGCCTCAAATGATTAACCACAAAAACGATCTTTCCAGCCCATGATTCCACTAGCAATAAATAGATCAGATCATCAGATCTTATTTTTTAGAGATATTCAGGAATTTTAATTTATGCTAAGTTGACCTCTTCCTATATTCCCCTGTCTTTACAACTTTCATTTACTAATTGTGTGTTAATGTGTATGATTTTTTTCTTTCAGTATGAACTAATAACTGTGTAAATCTGCAGTGACCCGAGGCCCGAGGCTGTTGATCCATGTATAGGTGTGGTCTTTTTGCTCTGTCTCCTCCCTTTTGGGTGTGGGCGACCCTCCTCTTACGCAGCTGTTTCCAATCATGAGGGGGCTTAAAAGGAGCACCAGCCATCGAGAGAGGAGGGACACAGGATTTAGTTTTTTTTTTGTTGTTGTTTGTTTGTTTGTTTGATTGATTTTTTTCTCTTTGCTGTTGTCCCCAATATCTACCTGTTCCACACGCCAACCCAGTAGGTGGCGGTAATGCTCCTTTTAAGTTGGTTGCCAACCGCCATTAAAACCTAAAGAAGAAGAAGAAGAGAGAGGAGGGAGATTATTGGGCGTACAGATAGCGAGAGAGCGCGCGTGGGCCTTTGCAGATGGTTGTGAGCTGGAGCTATTGTGTTGATCAGGCGTGGTGCTGGTCAGTTGTCGCTGGTAGTGCGTGTAGAAGCTGGAGAAGCTGTGGTACTCCTGGGAAGGAGGGTGTTTTCTTTTGTACGTTTTATTGGTTTTTGTTTAACGTATCTGTTTCCCTCACAGATTGTGGCTGTCCTGGTTCATCTTTTGGTTACTTCATTTTGAGAACCAGCGTTTTTTGTTGTTATAAATAAAACGGTAGTTTATTTTACCGTTTGGAGTCGTTCTGTTCTCTCTTTTTCCCCTGGGACACTTTTATCTATTTGTTACATCCCCGAGCCCTCACACGGGGAACATAACACCCATCCTTGCAGCAAAACTAATTAATCAGACTGTCTCTTCTAGGTAAAAGTGGAAAAGTGTGATAGCAAATAAATACCTAAACGATTTAATTTGATTTAAAAGGTCTCCCAGACAAACCATCTTATTTATTTTGGCTGACCAGTTGTTCATTTGTGTTTCAGAGACAGAGACAGACTCAGAGTCGACTATGTACTATGTCATTGGAGCCATCTTGTACCGGACATTGGGAATCATCTTGCCTGTGCCAAAGTGAGTATATCTCGTGCCCTCCAGTGTGTAATTACTCCTCACTGGTAAACCATATTTCATATTCTACTCACTTCTCTGTCCTTTCTTTGTACCTGTACCTGTAACCTGTACCTCTCTGCATCTCATTTTCCAAAACTTTCTCCATCTACCTTTCATCTCCCATGTTGTTGATTTTTATTTTTTTACTTGTCATTCGGAAAACCTTTCGATTTTTTTATATCCTTTTGTTTGTTGCCTCTCGTCTCCAATTCCACCCTACAGTTCTGTCCTTCCTCCCTTTCTCCTCTCATCTCCTCTCCTCGTGTCTGCTTAGTCATCAGACGTTTTCAGGAGTTAAAAATACAGTCTTCAAGAAGATTTTGTCCATGTCTCTTGCTTTGTCAGTGTATTTTTGGATGTGTACTGAGGGCCTAATGTGTGCAGTCCTAATGGGTCCTGCAACTAGCTTAGAACTTGTAAAAGTAGAAGTTAGGAGAAATCAGGAGGTTGTCAAAAGGCCATGATATGGTGTGATATGATGTTTTTTTCTGGCCCTCGGCCCTTTTATTCAGGTCAGTGCTCTCGGTGTGGATGAGCTGGATTTGTAAAAACCCTTTTCTCCCCGTGGCTCTGCTGCATACCAATAGGTTCAGTGTTCTGTTTTTACCCAGGCACTCTCTTCAACTCGCCTTTTTTGCCTCCCTCATCAGCTTTTTATTTATGTATTTGTTTAGCTCTGCAGACACACACAAAATCCCTAAAAAAGCAGGCAGGGTGAGAAGTGGGGGGTGTATTTTGGGGATGCATTCACTGTAATTGATCAAAATGAGACAATTTAAGCTAAGGTTGAATGTGTAGTCCAGGTTTGCTAAAACACTGCTTTTCTGTGTGTTTTTGTCTATGTAGTCCACCTGCGGTGATCAACTCCAAGATCCTGACAGTGACAGTGCGACCGGAGCCACAGCCCAGCGAGCCCATGGTGGTAGTGGAGTTGTCGCCACTTATGAATGTGAGTAAAACATTTCTTTCCCCATGCTGTGTTTTTTAAAAACACTAGTGTCTATAAACACTATTAAGAAATAAAAAAAAAATCACTCACTCACCTAAAACCCTGTCGAGAGCCGATCCGATTACAGTTCTATCCACCGTAGAATTCAATTTATTTTCCCTGTAATATCGGTGTTGTAAAATTGTAACTTATTCGGTATGAAGCTCTTTCCCATGCAGGGTTTAGCATTTTAAACTTGTGTATCTAACCTGCCAAATAAAAAAAAATGCGTTTAAGGCTTTTAAGGATTCCTCCTCTCCCAGCTGACCCATGTTTCCTGAGTTCAGATGAAAGAGAAAGTGCAGCACGATGTACGGCATCATTGCACTCTGTGGATTGCTTTGTAAACGCAGACCTTTTTGACTTCCTTACATTGCAGTGTCTCCTGGTGCCCATTCCGTTTATATTACAGTGGAGTGTGTTATTACAAACGACTCGTGGGGTGTATTCAGTGGAAAGCTCTAAGTGCAAGTTTAATGAGAGGCACTCTTCACACCCTCAGTAAGATGTAGGTTTCATTAGCCATTCTTTTGGGTGGAGGTGGGCACAGTTTTGAAAATATCGTTGAATATTTAATAGTTCTCTATAGACAACACACACATACACACCCATACTGGAATCTTCCAATGAAATCAGTCTCTTGCTGTAGCAACAAGGACCTGAGGGTCAAAATTATTGCAGTGTGTATCATTAAAAAGATTTTGTATTCATTCTCCATCCCCCACCGCTCCATCTCCCTCCCTGAAACCATTGATTTATTACATAATTACGGTGTTTCTCTTAGAGGCCTCTATCTCCTGTCTTCCTGTTAACCTGCTTTTTAACACTTTTGGCAAACTAGAGCCACTCCTGGTTGCTCGCCCACAGTCTAGAGGATGATGGCTTAATACTGATCCTTGCATGCTGCTCTGCATCCTGCTGAGGGAAGACAGGTCTCTGGCAACACAGTACAACACAGAGCCAGGACAGTGTGTAGAGGGCAGATGCACATACTACAAGCATAGCCTTGCAGTGTTGTAAAGGCGATTGTTATCCTGCTCTCCAAACATATGGACAGAGATTTCTACATATTCAGTAGGGAGATTACAAATACAGTGAAAATCAATGTGGCAGAGGCCAAGATATCCTGGATATCCTAATGGATCAAACTCCAAACAAGTTGATATGTATATTAGATTTATTTATTTATTTATATTATTATATTTTTCCATAAAGCAGCTGTACAGTGTAATTTATTCAACCAGCAGTGCAGCAGATCTACCACCAAGATAAATATAGTTTTTCAGTGAGGTAGAAAATTAATTAAAACTCCACTCTGTCGTATAATAAATTACATCCTCGCGGTGGACACAAGGGATTAACATAATGATTTCATACAAAATTCAAAACCTGCTACTCATTGTTAATATTGGTTTTAGCAACTTCTGTAAGCAAAGTAAATGACAAAATAATGTGTGTTTTATAACATTTGTGTTTAAAATATAGCAGTGAAAGACCAGGCTTTTTTAAGGTATGGGAAAAAACGGTCTAGTTTTGCTCTGCCTGAATGTTAGATCCAGCAACAGCCCCTTAAGGCTTACGTTTCAGTCTTTATATAAGCAAAGCAAATGTGCTGCTGCCTGAATGCTGTGTAATATTTAATGGTCAAAGGCTGGAGAGATATTGTTTTTTTCCTCCCATTACACTATAGAACTGTTCCTTTACAACACTCTATTTTCTCCTGCAGAAGCAAAGTCCAGTTACTTTCATTCTAATGCGTGAGATGATTTACAAATACTGTTCAACAGCAGGGTGTGTGTGTGTGTGTGTGTGCATACATGCATAATAGTTTTACTGCAGTTAAATGCAATGTTAACTGACTGTTTGATCAGCTTGGCCTGAATTTTATTTGAAAACGCTGAGCAACTTAGTAACAGAGGGAAGAAAGTAAAGGAAGAGCAGAGTGTCGGCTCATGACCTTCTGCATTAGAAGGTGCTGCCCTTGGCCAGAACAGAAATACCCAGCTACTGAAGCAGTGCCTCTGTAACAGCTGCCAGCTTCACTCTCACAGGACCATCCAAGTCTCTGTGCATGGTCATGTCTTTACTGAGAAGACATCTGCTGCAGTCAGACCCCCCAGCCCACATATTTCTACAGCCTCAATGTCCGTGTGTGTGTGTGGGGGGTTGTGGTTAATGACGAGTGAGGAGCAGGAAGCCAGAAGGACCTGTGTCCCCACAGTGGACCAGCAGACCAGATGCCAATTGTTACCCCTCCTCCTCCACCCCCTACTTCAGTTCTCCATCATTGCATGGCCTTGTAGATTATAGTCATCTCAGGTTAACTTTACTTTTAAACATGGGTCATTTCACTGTCATCTAGTTAACTTTCATTCATCAAAAATCCTTCTCCACGTCGCTCCGTTTCATCTTCTAAACATATAAGCTCTGAAGCTGGAGGATGTGTGGTCCTGTTCTGTTACAGCAGCTCATTACGTCTGATTAGCACTACGCAGTCTACCGCCAAATGGCTACCACACACAGTTATGAATACATTGTAGAAAATGGCAGCTCCTTTGAAGAGAGAAAGCTGTTAAGGTAGACACTATCATTACCGTCCACCACCACAGCTGTTTCACTCAGATGCACGTTGTTCTCTTTCGAGAGCAGACGCTGTCATTGTGCAGCATATTTCTAAGGAGCAGGCAGACATTGTGGGAGTGCGGGGATGTCACTCGACTGAAGCATACAGCCGGCTATGATCCCAGCTGATTGATAGCAGAATTCTGACGGAGCCCGTCACACTAATACAGGCAAAATCTAATGTCTATGACATCGCTGTGTGTGTGTGTGTGAGCGAGAGAGAGAGAGAGAGAGAGAGTCAGAGCAAAACGCTCCATCAGTCTCTGTCACCTCGCCTGTGATCCCGTCCATATAAACATTGCGTCATGCAGTCCTGTCACTTGCAGCCATGCAGAGTACCTTGATCAGTTAGGACCTGTTCAGAGGAGCAGGGGTGACCTTGCTTGTCGAGGAATAAAACCTAATCGTGCAGACATGGAGGCGCATCAGCCCCCCCTCTTTCCATTTTCGCAAAGCACTGACATTCAGAAAACATTCTCTTTGCTCTTTAGTAAAGAAGAGGTCATTTCTTTAAATGTTACTGCAGGCTGCTGTGACTCCTCTCACAATGGACATCATCCTTCTTACAATGGACACCACGGTCTGGCTGCAGAAATATTGCTATAATCTCCTGTGCCATAAGGGGGAGCTCAAAGGCAAAGTGCTTAATGCAGGATAAAGGAAGGACTCCTCTGCATTAGCTCAATAGACGAATGGCAGCTCTCTGGGTAGTTAACAAAAAGCCTGATCATTGGTATTCACACAGAGCCAGATAGTGTATCAGTAGCTTGTTCTCATCAGATTTACTCAGATAGTACTTCAGCAGATTTCTGAATGAACTGAGGGACACAAAAAGCCCAATGAGGCAATAGAGATTGAAAGGACGTAGGCCAGATCGCTGATTTTAAAGCAGTGGAGCAAGTGGCGATGAGTCAGTTAAACATATTGATCCTGTGATAGATTCACCAATTGAGTGAGTCGTCTTTGGCCACCAGACGTCACTGAGCTTTGATTACCAGATGAATCACCTGCCACTCGACCCCCTACGATTGGTTATTGGGTTCAGCGAACCAAACGATTGACTCTGAGCTTCTTAAACTACCATACCCTCAGGATTCTTTGACTTTATATGTTTTTCCATTCTTTAATATCATTTCAGCAAATTCCCCCAAACAACCGTTACAGTGTTAAGCACGATTAGAAGTAGGCTAACTAAACTCCTAATAAGTAGTTTGGTAGATCTAAATACGTTTTACTGCAAGTTTACTTCCGCTTTACAACTTTCCTCTGTGGCTTTACTTAAGTGAAGAATTCAAATGTTTACAGGATGTTTATAACCCCCAACACGCTGTGTATTATTGTCCATGAAATGGCTTTTCTTTTTGTCTCCCTGTCTCGATTCATTGCTCACACACCTTTATTTCTGCAGCAGCAGCAGCAGCAGCAGCTATTTGCTGCTCTGTCCTCTGACAATGATTCTTTCTCCATCTCTCCCTCCCACTGTCTGTCTCAATCCTTCCCTTTCATTGTCTGTTTACCTCTCTCCATTGTCCGTGCAGCATCACTCTTTCTCCACTGCCAATGAGCAACGCTGCCTCCAGTCTGTCCCCCCTCCCCTCTCACTCTTCCTCTCAACCAGCAATAACTGCGTATCTACTCTCTCCTCCCCCTCCCCCCTGTATCTTGCAGGGTACATCAGATCCTCAGTGCGTTGTGTGGGACTATGGCAACCCGTAAGTTTTCTCTCAGTAATTCTACTACTTGTGTCAATGCAACTGTCCACATTGCAGCAATATGTGCGTGTGTGTGTGTGTGTGTCTATGTGGATCTTTGATTGTGCTGGGGCTCAGTCAGATTCATTTTATTAATGGAGTGAAAACAGTCTAATGAAGTTCCCTATGTCAGTGTTAATGGAATTAGTCAATGAGAACAAACACGCTTCTCCCTGCGTCGCTAAGGGTTCAAAAGTATGTTTACCCACACCGCATCAGAGACAGATCCAATTTGATTCTATCTAATGGGTATTCTCTACTATGTCTATTAAGGCCACTGACTCGTTGACAGTGTTTGCGCTGTATAGTTGACCAGCCACTCGAGTACATAATGTAAACCAGTGCAATTGATCATGTAACTTTAGACTTTAGCCATTAACCTACATAGCCATTCCTCATTTGGTCAATAATGAACTGAAACCTTTAAAGCAGTGGCTCGTTCTAGGTCATGGTCAGATGTATATTACAGCTTTCTCTGCATGTCTGTCTGTCTGTCTGTCTGTCTGTCTGTCTGTCTGTCTGTCTGTCTGTCTGTCTATCTATCTATCTATCTATCTATCTATCTATCTATCTAATTTTAATTTAAATGGCTTTTTTTTAACACTGTCTGTTCTCAGGGTTTACTTACTTGCTTTTGGGGGATTTTAAGCACAACTTGTGGTCTGAAATTAAAACTTTTCTGTGATTCGGTCACAAATTGGCTTTAATTCTGTGTGTGACAGTTCATTCTTTCACCGTGCCATAACAGAGGGAAACTCATCTGGCAATGAAGACCCTTTGATACTGCTAAAAGCTCCAAAAGCTTTTCCGAGCCAGATTTGACGAGTGATGTGTCGACAGAGTGAATGCTTTTAATAAGAGGTGAATGTGTCAAGGGGCCATCACAGCATGTCTCTCCCTGCTGTGACGAGACAGATGACAGCAAAATTATGGTTAGCTAAGCTTCTCTTCTCACGTTAGCTTATCTAGTTCTTGAACAGTTCTCTCCAGTGACGGGAGCACATAATTTGGATGTGCTGGTTCCCAGGGAGGGGATAAGACATTGTAAGTTATCAAACTACACTTATCCATCAAGGTATGAGGGAGACAATGCTTGGCAAAGTCAATTAACTTGCCGGAAGATTACAGCTGCAATTAAATTAAATTTGCAGACTTTACGAGGGCAGAGAGCCAAATGGAATATAAAGTGGCAAGGTGGTGGATTTGTCTATCATCCCCACACACACACTCAAACTGGGAGGAATGTGGAAAGCATCCAAATGTGTTTGCCAGGGATTAGGTAATATGGTTTCACACAAACACAGATGGGTGGAACAATTACACAAACACAGCATCAACACATATGTCAAACTGAGAAAAAAAGAAACTATTAATATTTCATTTAAATGATTTTGATGTCATGTAGCAGGCTAACACCAACAACAACATGTTCATGCTCCAGTTGCAATCACTGACACTGAAATGCTTTTAATAGTCATATTATTGCTGTCCCCCTACATTGACAAGAATAGGCTATTTGTTAGTTCAGTGGGTTGTTTACATAAGCACTACTGTTAACATTTTACAGTAAACAGCTGTGAGTCATTGTAACACAGTGATGTTCTGAGGATGCTCAGGTGCCATGAGGAAAAGGTGTGAAGGTGTAAAGTCTGACTGCGGGGCTTTAAGTAAGAAGAGCTTAGAAAATGAGCCATTTGTCACAAGCTTGTACATCACATCAAGGATAAGTACATACACAGACACCTACACTACACATAAATAACATGTATACAGTATATGTAGACACCGCTGACTGTCCAGTGTTACTATATCAGTCGTCCTCCATTGGCTCATCTTCTGTGATCTGTGCTCTGTATGTGGAGACAACAGAAGTGCATCCTCCTGTGCACAGTGCTGCATCCATATAAAAAGATAGATAGCATTCGAGATCTGTGTGTATTCCTCTTTAACAGATGTAATGCACACACAAGTAATGAACACTTACTTGGAGATGAAGGATCACAGAGAGGCTTACATCTCTAAAGCCTATCATCATCATCATCCCCATCCCATTGTCAGCGTGTTTTCCAGCAGTGGTGGTCTATTTACAAATCTGTAAGCAATTGCAGCAGTGCTATCTCTCTCTCTCTCTCCCATTTGCGCTCCTCTCAGCTGGCTGAGTTGGCCAACAGTTTGTGGCACTCACAGTTCATCTCTCTATTTATGTGTGAGTGTTTATTTATTTATTTTACCCCTAACAGGCCCATATGTCGGTACCATCTGCCCACCCGAATCGTTTCGCTTGCCATTCCTCCCTGTCTTCCCCCACGTGTCTGTCTCCTCAACCTACTCTCAACCTGTTTTCATTTGCCTCGCTGGCTTGGGTAGATACGGTTTTGTACAGCTCTCGTAAAAGTCGGACAGGGTTTGCAAATGGGAGGCCAGGTGAGTGGAGGTAAAAGAGGATTTTAATAGGAAAAAGGCACAATGTTTGGGTTTACGTTTGGAGATGTACTGGACTCTGAGATGATTCTGACTTCAACCATCACCGAGTTCCTCTCTCTCTCTCTCTGTTTTATTTTTGAACTGTCTTTCACTTACTGTCTCTCGCTTCCATGGGTGATGACGATGATTGGTGGATGCTGACCTTGCCTCTGGCATCACTGTGCTTTGTCCTAACTATGCCTCAATATTCGATGTCTGGCTGAACCTCCCTCTGGACACATACTGCACTGTGCACTGTGGAGCACTTATCATATGTCTGATGCATTACAGATTACCAGGGCTCTCTTAGTTTGCACCACTCTTACATACACGATACTGAAGCGACACAATGACATAGATTAACTAAGCTGAAATAACTGTGCGTCATATGCAGGCGCATCAGCAATCTCATTTTAAAGCGTGCTTCAAAATATGACCCAGTAGTTACAGATACATGTAACATACACTTTGGAGGGATGGATGACAGTAAGCCTGTGAAGGGCTAAAGGGTCACTTAATCTTATTTCTAATCTCAGTGGGCTTCGGCTTGATCAGGGATCAGCAGTTAAAGACCCAGACACCCCACCTTACCCACAGCCACCAAATAGTAATAATGGCCTGGTGTGCAGCGCAAGTAGCTCTAACATCCTCAATCTGACACGGTAGATTGTGGTTTGCTTTGGGCTTCGACGGATCTGGCAACGTTATCAGCTTTGGCGCAGGCAGGTCTCAACTTTAAATCAAATAAAAAGTCAAAGGCATATTCTGCACACCCCCAGAGAACAAGCCCGACACAAATCTGGCTAAAACATAATCACATTTATTTTACAGAAAGGCACGGCAGCAAGTTCTGACCTTAGTTAAGTCTGACACTTTTCATTTCGTCCTCATATTGGGAAGGCCCTTCATATGTAATCTATTACTCCCCTGTGAAACAGGAAAGTCTGTGTCTCTTTCTTCTTTTTAGACTTCATACATTAAAAGAGGACTGCACTGATAACATCTTTGTGGAAGATGAATAGATGTAGAAGATGGATTGATTGATGGAATATTGCAATTACAGAGTATTGTCCCTGGCGAGAGAATAGGTCGTTCAGAACTAAAATATGCCTCCTATATCTATATGCAGTGTAAAGCAGTGCCTATTATCAAAGCAGTCAGTGTAACTCAGATTTTTTTAATGCTTGGTGCAAAGCAGCTTTAATAAAAAATCAAAATGTTTTTAAAAATCAGTGAATTTTGACATTTAAGCATTTGTTGTGAAGCTGCCTGAAGGAGGTTAAACTAACATTTCTACCCAACCGACTTTCCTTGTATTAATGAACAACTTTTGCATTTTTTTTTCATCCTGGCCCTGCATCACAGACAGACGCACAAAAACACACACACTTGTGCGCTAACACTCAACAGCGTAGCCACCGGGAGGAGGGGGAGGTGGGCTGACGGGGCTTGCTCCACTTTTCCATCTGACGTAGCAGAAGGGATCAAGACTGTGTCAGAGAGTCAACACAGCAAGAGGGCGTCGGACTGTAGGGCTTAAATGGGCTCTGCCTCCATTGGGCGACGTCGACAGGCTCTTAGCTCATTTCCCCAGCAATTACAACAGTCCTCAGTGTGAGAGCGTTAACATGGGAGGTGCATTACAGTCAGCTTTAGGCTATTTTTGATGGCGCTAAATATGTGCTACATGTTGAGATCATGTAGCACATACAGGTCAGAACTTTAGATATGATTTTGTTCCGCATGTCGACTTTATGGATAAGTGTTCGCCTGCTTGCACTTAGTTTAGGTGACAAGGTAATGTAAAGCTGGCTTCTCATTACACCTTTCTTGATTGCATCACCACGTGGCCTGTGTGTGTGTGTATGTGGTATTATGGAGCACTGTGTCAGTCAAACTGTGCTGCTGTTTCACCTGGGCAAAGTCTGAATGATGACGTGATTAGTATTTGATGTTTAGATTAGAAAGAGTGAAGAGGACTTGTGCTTTGCTGGCAGCTGGAAAAAATGTATTCTTCAATCTTGGACCTGTAATATTAAAGAGCCACTAGGTAAGTCACATGTCTTTTGAATATGTTGGAAATGCACTCAGATCATGTATGCGTCCTGAATTCAAGCACTTGTGTTTATCTTGTTGATTTGCACGTTATCCACTTTACTCTTGTGCTGCTGGATGTAGGCTGAGAGGGCAGTGTGTTAGTGCTTATGAGACCCAGTGTTGTCCCTCTGGCCTTAAGCATCCCAGTTGAGCTGCTGGCAAGTTGCTTTGAAAGTATCCAGTTTGCAGTAGAATCTGCTAGATTTCCATGAGGTGCAACATTTTCAAACCGGGTTGCAAACATGTACAAAATCATGAATGTTTACTGTCAGACTCTGAATTTATATTATATAAATTTTATTCAGGGGCCTCTTTCTTCAGAGACAGGGTGTCATGTCCACGGTGCTGGCAGTCAGATAGGCAGGCCATTTATGGCTGTAGCTGAAACCTGTATCTCCGCTTTTGCTGCTCACTCACTACCTTGCA
Organism: Trinectes maculatus; assembly: GCA_016785345.1. Lineage (NCBI taxonomy): Eukaryota > Metazoa > Chordata > Actinopteri > Pleuronectiformes > Achiridae > Trinectes > Trinectes maculatus. The sequence goes on from JAFBJQ010000416.1 coordinate 501,734, forward strand.
CACCAGGAAGAAAGATAATCCCGGGAAAGGAGCTTATAAATTAGCTCGTGGCCATGGCTGAGAGCAGAGTGGGGTGGTGGAGGTCAATTACAAAGCATCCTACTCACACGAAAATAAGTGATGAGGCAGGAAAGTGGGTTTTGTGTGACAATGTCACACGATGTGAGACAAGAAGACGAGTAAGACAAAAGAAAGATCAAGGCAGTTTTTTCGACCACATAAAAGATCTATTCAAATGTCCCTTTCAAAAGTAAGCTTACAAAGAATACACTTACTCCAAATGAATTAGGATGTTATATGTGCAGGAATATAGAAACAGTTGCTACTTTTCATATCTTTGACCCTGTGAGCGCTGTGATGTATGTATCTGCAGGCTATTTTCATGTCTATTTCAGGTTTCCTTTCAACTGAATCATTTCATGTACATTAGACTAAGATAAAAAAAAAGTAATTTCATCTTCAAGAAGCAGGGAAAAATGGCTCAGAAAACATAAGCTGCACCATCCTGCCCATAAACATCACAGCAAGCTCCTGATAAGCTCACAGCATGTTCTTTTGGTTATAAGGCTCGTCTTTACATCACTTGGTGGATGAGAGGAAAAGCTTATTTCTTTCAATCTGGGTCAAATACATTAATGCATGCACACACTGCAGCCAGGCCTACAACTGCTGCCTATTTAATACATAGCTGTTTTGATCATAAATAAATAGATTGCAGAATATGCACTGGTGAAATAAAAAAATTAACTTTAAAAAATGTAAACAAATCCAAATAATAAATATTACATGCACCTTCTGCACATCAGTGTTAACAATTGTCTTTTCTCTGTAATAAATTTAATACATTTAGAGTCACTTTTTTTTTTTTAAACGTGAAATTAAAATACAGATTTTTGTGATGATACTTTGTAATTGCACAGTTACCTGTGTCGTGCTTCAGGGAGGAGCCGATTAAGAAATCAGAATCGCACGGTCAGATTACAACCCAGGATGTTGCGTTTAATGTGGCTCCAGACAACAGCTGTGCTGCCACTCCAGGAAGACCTAATCCTTGTGTTTCCTAGAACAGGCAGCAAATCTCAGCAAGATCAGAAATATACAACTAAAGAAATTTTAACTCTCGTTTTAGTAGGTGTGAATTTTGCGGCACCTGCTATTTGGTTTTTATTGATGCTTTTTCTATGTTTAGCGTTTGTTGCTGTTTACCTTTCTCTTGTCTTGTGTAATATCTTTCCGTCTATGACACTGTTACCACTGGTGACACAAAGGCAAATATATTTAATACGTATCACGCAGAACGCTTTGGCAGAAATGAGCAGTGAGGCGCAGACTAATGGACACAGAGAGTGCAATTTCCTAATACATTAAAATGGACCAAAGTCTATTTTTTTGTCAACAGTCATCCCATGAATCAGTTTTGACAGTGTCTGCCAGCAGCTAAAATTAGCTGATAATCTTTATAATCTTTATTATATCGATGACAGCTAATGTAAAACTGGTCTGAAAGCTTGGCACCCGCTTAGTATTAAACGTCACCCATACCGCGTGTTAGCTGCTGTACATAAATGAAAAATGTTAGTTATGAGAGTATCAGAATATTTGTATTTGGCTTAATGTGCTCTACTTTATTTTCTGTACTGTAACTGTCATGTCATGCAAAAGATAAACACCGTGCACCGGGCACAGGTTTGACTTGACTGCAATCCCAACATCAAGTGGTTCCAGTGTTATGAATTCAGAGCATGTTTAACCTTTTTGCTTCTTTGCAAGGGGCAATTGGCTTTTATTGCACTGCCCTTTCATTCAAGAGCTGGTGCCAGTTTCCTCTCAGTAGACATTAAAGGTCAATACACCCTTTTGTTTGGAAGATTTTTTTTTTAGGAGCCAAAAAAACTGTTCACCTAGCAATTAGCATAATGGAGAACACTGTACTTTGTTCCTGTAGTGGTCTACATGTCTTAGCATCCTGCTAAAATATTTTTTTTACACTGCTGGTTTCATCAAAACTACAGCATACGTTTTCAGCCATGCTACCAATTTGAGTTAGGGACTGAGACCGTCAATTTGTTGCTGTTTAATGAATTGCCCCATAAAATTGTTCATTCATGATCCCCAGAGGATGATTTATACATGCTTTAGCCTGCCCTTGTATGTTCTTTAGTTTTTCTCTAGTAAAATACATGTGTTTGTGTGTGTGTGTGTGTATACACACCAACATATTAGATCTGGTGCACAAGTTTGTACATATGTTGGTTTGCTCTTACGTATTTGGTAATCAACTCACTTCTCTTGTATCATTTTATGTTGATATTTGCACGGTCACCTTTGTTATTATGCTTATGATGCAGCTCAAAGCTATATTCCATAGTATGGCTATATATAGTGTATATATATACTATATATACACACTATATATAGTATATATGTATATATATATATACATATATACTATATATAGTGCTGTATAGTCTGTCATGTTGAGAATGTAATATATGATTTGGCTCAGGCTGATCTCACTAAACGATGTGTACCTCCCGTTCACTGAAGGATAAGTAGGCTACCTGTCAAAAAAGAGGCAGCTCAATAAAACTTTATTCTTCGTCAAAGTCAAGACTTAACAACAGATGTGTTCATGATGGCAATGCCAACAAACTGGATGATGCTATGTATATTTACATACTTTAGCATTTTTCCCTAGGTAATGTCAGCCTGATATCTTTGCATTGCACATATGGGATCCATAGCCTATAACGCAGCTATACTTATATGTGCACCTGTTTGTGCATCTGGCTCCTGTTTTCCACGATAAGAGAAGTCAGCAGCAGCTCGAGGCTCATTCAGATGCTCTGACAAAAGTAAAACAAAAGCCATGTCCTTTTAATCTTTCCCTACAAGCTACGTCCAGCACATAATCTAATACTTCTGAGGCCACAGTGCGTGTGATGTACAGTGTGTACCCGTAGCTTTAGTGGCTTGTTTAAAGTTGCGGTTGAAACAAAAGGGAACAAAAGTCAGAGCTGGCTTTTTGCTGAAAGGCAGCAAAAGCAACCGTTAAATCCAGCCGAGCTAAATGGCGGTCAGCAGTTAATTAAACTGGAGATGGTGCAGCCAAAACCACGAGGTCATAGATAATGTGTGTTTGTGCGTGCTTCTCTGTGTTATCTTCAGCGACCCCCCATTGTGAGCTGTCAGACAGTTTCTCATTACCCCAACTTCCTCTGCTGCCAGACTGGCGTTGAATACTTAATGTGTGTGTGTGTGGCTTTGTGGAGTGTCGTCGAACAGTCTGCGTTAGAAAATGAAAGACATGCATGCTTTCACCCATCTGCCATGCTTTAAGATGCATAAATCAGCACACTTTCCTCTGTCTGTCCATGCAAAAGCTAAACAATTATTAATGCATGCGCAGTAACAGTCTGCGTTGTTACGCTTTACTTGTGTGAATGAAGTCATTTGTAAATATTTCACATGGAACCTCTTGGGAGTTGACACTCATGTTCATGTATGGATGTAACATCAGATGAATCCTTGTGAGTACAGTGAAGTCCACATTACCATGAATGGATGTCCTCATACAATGTAACAAGTCCACAGACATTGTCTCTCGTTTTTTCTGTATTTATCCGTCCTCCCTATTCTGTCGCTGTGCTCTTGTTAAGATTTTGTTTTTCCTGTGTGGTTTGCTTTTTAACTTTATACTAGTTGCTGAGTGATATTTTTCTTTTACGTACATTTATTGTACTGCATGATCTGAAGATTGCAAATCTAAGTCCTCACACAGCAAACCAAATGTTCTCTCCACCCACGGTTGATGGATGCTATTAGCTTGAGATGAATCACCAAGTATGTCATTATATCATATATCCAGAGTTTACATGCAAAAATCAAAAACCATTTACTCATGTGGTTTTTGCGTGGCTCAGATCAGATTTGCTGTCATAGTCCAACCATCTTGATCCCATCAGAACATCTCCACCTGTCTCTGGTCACTAGAATAGAGGTAGTGAATACCCAGGGGGAGGCGTGGGGTTAATGTGTAGTGTGAGCTGCCATGGTAATTAGCACAGATAGAATCTTATTGATTGACCTCAGCACTCAACCTTTCATTGAAAGCACTTAGAGTGAACTGAGGAGGGGTAAAAATAAAGGGAGGACAAGAGGGATGTATGGTAATAAAGTGTTTATTGTACAAGACTCTGGGCTCTCTCTGTCTCTCTCTCTCTCTCTCTCTCTCTCTCTCTCTCTCTCGCTCACCCGCACTTTTGTTCGATCAAAGCAATTGACCGTTTAACATTTTTTATACAGCTCCTTTCAATTCCACTCAAAGCCCAGAGACCCTCAGTGTATCATTTATACTAAAAGGAGATGGGAGAAACATGGCATCGATAGCCGTCAGTGTGAAAGAGCATATAGAGTGAATGGGAGAACTTGGTGAACTTGATGGTGAAGACGACCCTCTGAAACGTTCTCTTTTTCTTTGAGCTGGAACTTCTTATGAGCGTCTGCAATCCTGTGACAGCTTGTTTTGTGTGTGTTTGTCTCACTGTCACTGTTTATGTCCCCTGTCTGACACCCCCCCCCCCCCCCCCCCCCACCCCTCCACTTCTCTCCACACACACCCCACCCCTCCACTTCTCTCCACCTCCAGGGAAGCTGGCGCAGAAAACTGGGGCGCAGAAGGCTGCCAAACGCTCGCATCAACCACTGTCCACACCAAATGCCTGTGCAGCAGGATATCCACCTACGCCGTGTTAGCGCAGCAAGCTAAAGACCCGGTGAGTTAAACCAATACAAAGCCTGATGTGCTGTGTGGGACTGAGGGTTTAACGTGGTAACTACTAGCAGAGGCCAGGTCAGTGAGCTGTTCAGTTACTGTACTGTGATTATAGCTGGGATCTTACTGTAAAACCCCACAGGATATTCAAGCATCAGTCATTTACTGTCTGTATTCGCTCGTATGGCCGGTGCCTTTATAACAAGCATGGTTTGTCTTTGGAGAAAACGGATGCTGTCAGCTGTAAGCGCTGTCCCAGCACAAGGTGCCATTTGGATGTCAGTGTCATTCAGTTGTCCAATGAAATGCTGATGGGCTGCCATTCTTCTCATTATGAAACCTTATCGTGAAGTAAGACTCTGTAAAGGTCGGTCAGGTTGTCCAGTGAGCTGCTTCCATGAAGAAAGATTTTGCTGTGCATGTGTGCACGTTTTGTCTGCAGCACATAACCTGCATCTCTATAAATAGTCCTTGTGCCTCGCATTGTGTGTTTGAGATGATTAAAGAAGGCTTCTTTAGTGGTTTGGGATAATGTCCGAAGTGCACTTACAGACATCCTAAGACCTGACAGCTCTTACTGCAGCTTCCTCTCAAAACCTTTGTCCAACAGACCCAAATCCATTAAACATTGTGTATATCTTCATCACTCCATTTATTTCACACCTTCCTGCTATCCCTCTTTTCTACTCAGCCATATTTTTTTCCCCACTTACTTATCATCAGTTCGCCTTTTCCTCCTTTTTATCTCCCTACTGTTTCCATCCCGCTCCTCCCCCTTTTCACCTTGTTGACACTTTCAGTTGTTGTTCTCACTTAATGCCACAGCTCATTGGCTGCTGTGGTCACGAAATGTTCTCCCTGGCTTTAGCTGTGAATTTGTCTCCATGCTCCCTTGCACTTAATACCCAGAGGGACAGTGATCAAGAAATAATTAGGGTACGTAAGGAGATGGAATTTGGCTAAATTTGTTTTTACACACCAGAATCTATTTTTTTCTTCTCGCTTAATGGTTAGTTTGGAAAATTAAGTCAGTAAAGCAGATCCCTAAGCATTGGATGATAGCTCCTGGTGTCACTGAGATGGGAAGTGAGTGTGAGGAATGGGCGACGTTTAGGAGGAAATGTTCAACCAAACAGAAAAGACAGTCTGGTCTCAGCTGGAGGAGAGAGCTATTTAATACATAGAAGAGTTTTTTCACTGTTTTCCTTTTAATGGAGCACTCACCGGTGTTGTGTATATATAGCCCAGTGTTTACAATGGAATGGAAATGCCTTTTTTAATTTACCATATCAACCAGTGAACAATTAGCAGACATGGGCAAGATATGATCTTCAGAAAATGGGATTTGAGATCTGTATCACAGCGGAAAGCGAATCGTGGACTCACACTTTTATATGAGGCACATAAAACTCCGACAGATCATTGTATAGTTGTCCAAGTGACCTGGTAGAACCTACTGTCTTGTTAATTTTTGATGTCAGACCATTGTATAGGCTCTGAAATGGATTGAATATCTAATGATATCTTACAACCGCCCATAATGAGCTTATAAGAAATTCTGATACTTCACTGGTGGAGCTTTTATTTTCCTTTTTATTCCCTTTTCCCCTTTTCCCGAGAACCCTCTCGTTCTTATTTATTAAGTGTAATGAGGTTCAGAATATGGTGATGGCCTTCAGGGGAGTAGCTAAAATGATTCATTATTTTATTCCTTAAAGCTTGAATTGCTTCACAAGGCTCTGGATCCTTTAACAGAACTCATAGAAACATTAATTCCCGTTACAGCAAAAAAACAGGATGGCTTTGACCTATAAGCTGAACGGGTCATTCTGGCCTCTATTTCTGGTGCCTGTGACTTCTCGTCCAACCGGACTATATCGACTTTTCCCACACCGCACAGCAAACAGGTCGTTCATGTTGCGCAAAAGAGCACTAGGAGGGAAAACATTGACTTTTGTGACATCTGTGAAGAGTATGTTAGTCATTAGCGATTCATCATTCAGCTGCTGGTGCCACCATTAAAGCCTGTGCTGAGAACAGGAAGGTATGGGTCAGTGTTTCTGTGTCAATGGCCCTCAGTCAGAAGCTGTTGGAGCCAGTGCTGAGTGCACTTTGTTGCGTACCTTTTTATTCCAGCGGAAATTGGATTCCGTAAAAGGGGAGGGAGAGCAGATTGAGTTTGGCAACACACAAAAAAAAACCTGCAGCCGCATCCACAAATGCAAATACGGACAACTATCGGAATGAATGTTTCCACCTCAAATAAAACACACAAGCGTGCATGCATGCATACAAGTCTGCGCACGCAAACATACACAAGTAAACACTGAGACACACACATCAACACACACATGCTAATATGCTGTGTCCAGGCTGTTGGAGTCGAGCGGAGTATCAGCAGCCCAGCTCTGACAGCTTATCCAGGGCCACGGCACCAGGGACAAGGAGGGTTGAGGATTAACCTCCATGTTTAATAGAAATGGGAGGCAGGGAGGGTGGGAGGCTGGGGGGTGGAGGGATTTAGAAGCAGTGCTGCCATTACAGGCTGTTTTTACAGTGGAGTGAGGGATAGCCAGTTAATCCTGTTTACTTTCTATAGCCTCTGAGATTTCCGTTTGTGTGTGTGTGTGCGCGCACTCTGCTGTGTGTCTATAGAGACCTTCACTACCAGAGACACGAGACAGAGGTTGTTACTTTATAGGAGCAGTAGAGACAGCGTTGATTGAGCGAGGTCATGAATCTATACAATAAGTCGAGAAACTTAATTCCAAAAATGACGACAGTGGGAATACAAACCCCACAGATATGTCTGGAGTCATTGCTTCCACCATGCTCACAGGGATCTTTGGAATCTAGAGTAGAAGGAGCAGTGGGCTTTATAAAAACCCCAGTTTAATATCTTATGTCCCTTGTTGATCAAATGAGTTATACCTCTTTGCATCATATTTGTCATCACATAAGGTCACTGTGCAAGTTGTGTTAAAATAAGTTACAGTTTACTCTCCAACTGGGTCTTAGATGTGCAGTGGGAATCAAAGCATGCGTTTGCCTAAGCAGGTAACCGGTAATGCAGGAAAGGTCAGTGGTTCAAACAGCACCTGAGATCTTGATCCAGTCAGCATAGATGCATGCAACAAACACACAACAAACACACACACACACAAAATAACACATCAGGCGTGGAAAAGCCAGGAAGCCTTTTCTGTTTCTATAAATTATTTACAAGCCAATTACTGTATCAAAGCATTTTTCCTCAAAGGAACAACACATGGAGTGATTTGTGCTTCTCCTGTGGAGGATTTCTCACAGCCCCCTTCACCTGCCACAGACTGACTAACACTGGCCCAATCAGTCCCATGAAATAATTGGGTGTGTTTGTGTCTGTACGATCATTAGCGCTCAACAGCACTTAATCAGACTGGAAAAATATCCTGTCTCTTATTTATGCTTTTGTTGCCTAAAGTTCTTCATTTGGCTGAAGTGCTGATGAACTGGGGATGAACGAGACGCCAGCTCACTTTTTTAATTTATGTCATCTTGACGGGGGATGGAGTTCGGAAAGAAAACAAGGCCTTCCTGAAATAAAGCATTGACAACAAGGTTACAGTATCCAAATGCCTTGTCAGCTGTAATTAGAGAATGAGGGCTGCTCAAATTTATGAGGATTTGCTTTCAAATCTTTATAACCCTTGACACATTCATTGACAGTTCGTTCTAATAATAATAATAATAACAGTACAGTAAACAGGTGTAATGTATAAGATGTCTTTCTCAAGGAGAGGCTGCCTAATGACTGAGCATGGATCCTGCAAGGACAAGTTTATTGGCTAATTGGATATTTTAAAATTAAGTAGTGTTTTTTTTTCCAGACGCGTAAAGGAATAAAAAATTGAAGTCTGGATCAGGAGCAGCATTGGCATGTAATTGTGTTGTTTACGATACAAATTTCACCCAAAATAAGGAAGGTGAGATGCCTTTTAGGAAACTTAATTCAAATTTGACAGTGTTTGCGTCTAACAGCAAGGACTGTGTCCCTCCCAAAACTAAGCTCCTTCAAAAATCACCCTGAAGAAAATGTCACCTCAGTCCAACAGGACTTTAGCTCCTTCCTCTGTGTTCTCTACATTAGGGCTCAAAAAGCAGTATAAAAACATATACAATACAAAACCTGAGGATAAGGCCAGCTCTTGATATGATGACTTTAAGTCAGAACAGCAGCTTTATAGGTCGCTCACACTGACAGGAGACGTCCAGCTTGTCTTTAGGCCACTGAAGTCAGAGTCTGTCGAGCTGAATCCTCTCAGGTCTGTTGAATTGATTCAGCTGAGGCATATCACAGGTTATATTTACCTACTGCTATGACAGCTTAACAGGCGGCTGAGTAACAGCAACACCAGATTAGCAGTATGCAGAGTGTTACATCTCTGTAGTGGCACAGTCTGCTTTTGTGTACTACAGTATGTCTTTCTCTGCCTGCACCTGTGTAACGACCACATATCACCACTAAGTACATATGAATGCCAAAAGGTAAATACCCTGAAATTTGAAAATGCCACCTTTTCAAGGAGTATTTAGCATTCCACAGGGAGCCTGGCATTTTATCAGCCAACATGGGACTATAAGCCACACCACCGAAAAAAACTGCTCGACAACAGTGATGATGTATATATATATATACCCCCACATATCTGCATTAAATGTAAACTGTTGGTTTATTTACAAAAAGAAGTCGCATTGACTTTGTGTTGAATTAAATGACTCGTCTATGACTTATCTATGTCTTTTTAAAAAGCTGAGTCAGGTATAAGATGTTTTTATATACGTCTGCAGAATTATCTTAGGAAAGAGGTTCGAGCAGTAGCCTGTAACTTCACAGCTGTCATCCCCTGTACTACCTCAACATTTTTCCAGATACATTCGCATTGACTTTCTGAGTCATTTCAAGGCAGTAAAGAGACATTTATTACATGTACTACTACAATTGATTTTTTTTTTACTGCATGAATGTTTTTATTTCCAGCAACAGAAACAACAGTGTTTTTGTGTCTCTGTGGAGAAAACATGGGACTAGCGTCAGACATTACACTACATGAGTGACTCCATGAGTGGAGTTTTGGTGCGTGCACCCCAGGATACACACTATCGCTACAACTGTAGTCTCCATATAAAAGAAGCATTTGTGAGATGAGTCAGAAGAAGTGCTGCATTATATAATCTCAGCCCTATAAATCTTCATGTTTTTCCCCCTGCAGTAGAAAGAAGGGGATGTCAGATGTAATGGAAATAAGGCAGTGAGGTACAGACAGACATGGATTTGAATGCTGAGGAAGACATAAAGGCTGGGAGGATGAGGGGCACAGAGGGGGGAGAAGGAGGGGGATGAGGCGGTGGACATATGCATTAGGTAAGAGTGGAGGGAGAGGAGATAAGTAGGTTAAACTTCCTGAGCTGAAAATAGCTATCTTCTCCATCACATGGTAGTGGAGCTGCCCAGGGGAACCTGGCCTTATACAGCCGAGCCTCAGCACACTCTCTCTAATCCACTGTTTCTGTGTCTGTGTTTTACCTCTCGGCCGTGCACAGTGCACACACATACACACACACAGAAAAAAACACTGGCACATATTTCCTTCCACATAATCTCACTGTATCCGTTCAGGAAGCGTATTTACATATCGCATGGGCCTATTGTGTTTTATCTGTGTGTGGGATGCAAGGAGTGGGGGGTGGGGGTTATCCTTTTTTATTTTCTCCATCATAGCATCCTTCCACATTATGAAATTAGACACTTAATCTCATCAGGAACACATAATCCAACCCTAACCGAGTAAGACAACACTGTCAGACATCATGAAGCGCAGGGGGATGATTTGTGGATATATATACTGGGCGAATTAGATGTAAGAGTAAAGTTTTATTTCATTTCTTCTCCGGTAGAGGCTAATTTAAAGTCCAAAAGGAAGAAAAAACAAGAAATTCAATCATCGTGTGTGAGAGTGTGTGTTTGTCGTCGTGATTCCACATCCATCCTGCACGTTTGATCTGTCAATTCTTCAAAAAAAACGCAAATGCCTGCAAATCCTTTGACCTTCCTTCTGCATAATATCAAACACAACGTCTCTGTTGTCTCTGTCTCCTCATAGGCCTCCCCTCGATGCAGATGCTTGTCATATTCCCTTTTCTCTATGTTGAACATCTTTTTATTTTCCCTTATGAGGTTGTTTTGATTATGTTTCACCTCCGTTCTCCCACAGCGTGTTAGTATGTGTGGCGTATTGGTCTTCCAGCCTATTCTACCTTTCCTCTGGAGAAATTGTCTTCCTTTGATGGGCCACAGAAAACCACTGAAAGGAAAGCTTTGACTCATTTTCTTCTGCCGGCTTCTTCTTCTTCTTCTTCCTCCTACTCTTTGCTTTCTCTTGTGCTTAACTCTTCCCACTCCGTCTCTCTCTCTCTCTCTCTCTCTCTCTCTGACTCTCTCTTTTCAGGTTGCATTCTTTATCCTTCACTGATGCCGTCTCTTGCGTTCCTTCCTCACAGCCTTCAGCTCATCTTGAATAGACACACGCCCCAGTTCATTCAGCGTCGAACACTGACTTTCATTTATTTAGCAGAGCACCCCCTGGATGTGACTTTGTGTCTGAATATGTACTTTATTAGCAGTAAAAGACACCTTGGCGGTGAGTCTAGCCACGCTAGGAGGTAAATTGAGGTAAACTGATGTGATTGAAAACTTAAAAGCAGGTCAAACATCAAGCCCATTTGGGGCGCAGCAGGGTGGATGGTCTCCACGCAGCTTCATTTGTCAGTTTTTCATCCTCTCAAAGGCACCTCAGGAGAGAGGCACAGCACAGATGCATTGTACATCATGACCTAAATCACTTAATTATGTGCTGTGGACGTGTGCTCTTACACCCATTGTGCCAGTAGCTGCACAGTGGTGTGTAGTCCGCATCTTACGGGCTCTTTGCTCGTTCTCTGGTTTTTGCAGTCGGTTGGCTACAAGAGCAAATTTTTGAGTGTCAAGCTGCAAAGTCAAGTTTCATTGATAATTCTGTTTCTCGGAAAACATTTACAGGTTGCACCACAGTACTGACGACTGGTGCACTGAGGAGCTGGGTGCCCTCATTTCAGAATGAGGAGTTAGAGCAGCCATTCAAGTCATGAAACCTGGAAAATGTCCATGATTCGATGGCTTCCCAGTGGAGTACTATAAAAAAAACACACAGACATGTGGCACCTACTTTAACTGAAGTTTACTTAAAGTCAGTTTCACGTTAACGTCAACCAAATACATATAACGAAACTGTAATATACTGATCCCCAGAAAGGATGAGGATCCATTGAATCCAGTAGTTCTCAGCCGGTCAGTTTATTCTGTGTGCTTCTAAAGAGAATACTAATGTCCTGGCAAAGAGACTGGAGAATATTCTACCTGACAGTATTCATGAAGACGGGATACGGTTTGTGAAGAGGAGGTCATTCTCGGAAAGCCTCAGACGTTTGCTCTATCATATATATGGATGAGCCGTCAAGAAACCCCCCTGTACCACCCTTCCTCATTGATGCGTAAAAGTCATCTGACAGGGCAGCGTGAGGGTTCTGAATACATGGCCTTTAAGTTTTTGGTATTGGGTCTTGGGTTTTTTAACTAAGTTAAAAACTCTCTATACAGAGTTTGAGTCCTCACTAATGGGTGACATGAGTAACAAAGTCTGATATGAATGGTTTTAGCTTGGTTAAATGATAACATAGGTCTGGGATCTTTGTTTATATTAGTGGAGGAATTTGTCAATAGCTTTCATAGGTGAGCACATGTGGCATTGAGTATTCAGTGTAAAACATATGTCAGGTTTTGGTTGTATGATCCAACACATCTTATTTCTTCTTTCATTAGTTGCTATTTTACATGATTGTGTTTAATGTTGTCGTTATTTATTTTAAGATGATGTTTGACGATTCCAGTGAATAAATATGAATAAAAGTTGAAATGTTCGAAAAGAGGATTGCTGTGGTACAAACTAAGAAATAGCACATTTCAGAGTAGTGAAATTATGTTTAATTATTCAGCTCCATCAAACAGACTCTTGGAATTCTAATTAAAGGTAATTGCTTGTAATTAGCGGGCTATCATTACAAGGGGCTACCGGAGGGATTGCAGCTGAGGCAGTGTAACAGTTAATAGGTACTTTAAGTGCAAAGATGGAAATGTGCCAACAATTACTTTAATCTGTTCAGTAACCAGATTTATTCAACATTTAGTTATCACTCTCCCTCACATCTATCTATCTAACAGATAACCAACTGGAAATTAGAGTCAGTCCTTTCTTTTCAGCCAATAAGAATGTCAGTCATGGTTATTGTTTGTTTTTGCTACGATAATAACACCTAAAAAAAGTTTTGACTGACAATGTAGGTTGGTGGAATAAATTGCTTTGCAATAATATTAAACTAGCTGTTTTCCTGTCCCTCCTTCTCACTGTCTCCAGGACATGGGTCCTACCAGCATACCCTCTGTGCCCCTCATGGTGGGCTGTGGAGTCTCCTGCACCGCCCTGCTCATCCTGCTGCTAATCTACGCTGCCTTCTGGAGGTATAAAATCTCATGCACGTACACAGGCACAAATCAGCTTGATGGTGTCACACATGTGTCTTTATCCATCCAACCCCAACCACCACGTGTGTCCTCTGCTGTGCCAAAACTGCAGCGAGGCCTAGGGAACAAGTGGTTCAGTTACAGCGGGGGGTTGTAATTAGTTTTTTGGTAACACACATGACAGATGGCAAAATGGAGATAATAATTCTGGCATGTTCAGAAGAGTTGCTGTTCAGACCATCAATCTGTCATTAATGCTTAGCTCACACGTCTGTCCTGTTTTCCTGTCTCATCCGCGGCTCCGCAGGTACATCCGTTCGGAGAGATCCATCATCTTGGTGAATTTTTGTCTCTCCATCCTGGCCTCCAATTTGTTGATCTTGGTGGGACAATCTCAAACGCTAAGCAAGGTGAGTGTGTGCAGTGATGCGCAAAATTAAAAAAAAGAAAGAAAAAAAGACGAACACACAGAAGAGTCCAGTCTCTCACGCTGAAACTGCATTTCCACAGTAAACCTAGTCAATACACGTATTACTCCAGTGATCCAGCCTGAGACTGGGCCGTTTGTAACGTGTGGAAACAAAACTATCAAAGAGAAATGACAAGGTTCTGCTGCAGACAGGGTTCTTTCTGTGGATTTCTCAAAGCAGAGGCTGACATTTTGGACAAAAAGTCCTCTGAGATCTCAGACTGTGTTGTGGTCAGTGTCGATAAATATCAGGAACACACTAGAGCCAGGTTTAACCCCCTGCTTCTACACAATATCTTCTTTATCAGACTCCCTGTTTCCCTATGTAGCTGACTAAATGATCCATTATGGCACCACTCCTTTTTTTAACAAAACATTTTCTATAAAGCGTGTAAACAATTGTATCTCTCTTCTTTCTCCCTGACTGTCTTTTCTCTTTAGGGCCTTTGTACCGTGACTGCTGCGTTCCTGCATTTCTTCTTCTTGGCGTCCTTCTGCTGGGTGCTGACAGAAGCGTGGCAGTCCTACCTGGCCGTCATTGGCAAAATGAGGTCACGACTCATTCGCAAGCGTTTCCTGTGCCTCGGCTGGGGTGAGCATCCACAAGCACTGCAGCCCCACTCTTACAAACAATGGCTCCAGTGTTGATGACAGCACCCGGTTTTAATTCACGTTTATTTTGGTGTTATTCATTGGAAAGTGGCACAGTGAAACTCCATTGTCAAAACAGAGACAACATAAATACGTAGTTCCCTGTGCCTCTTGCTGTCTCATTTTTGTCATGCAGCATTTGGAGGCTGCAGCTGTTGCCTCCCTATCTTGATGTGCGCTGAGTGATTACTGTGCACCTTTCAATACCAACCTGTAACATTTCATATACAGCTCTCATGTCACTCTGACCCGCACTAATGAAACAATCACTCCACAGGTACAGTTGTCATAGCAGCTGCTCCCTTGACAAGATTTCAGATCAATGTGTGTGTGTGTGTCTCTGTGTGTGTGTGTGTGTGTGTGTGTGTGTGTGTGTGTGTGTGTGTGTGTGTTTGTGTGTATATACATACATACATACATACATACATACAGATATGTGTGTGTGTGTGTGTGTGTGTGTGTGTGTGTGTGTGTTTGGCTTTTTGTTGAGTTAACACTACATGGTTATGCATTGCTGTATATGCAAATATTCATATGACAGTGTTTTGTGCAGACTCACAATGACTTCAGAAATATGTGTGGAAACGTCCCTCATAGGCATCAACATCTATCTTCATGGTGTTTGTTTTTTTTTTTATTATGAGATGCCAGATTGCTTGAGATCACATGTCAGCATAGCCTTTTTGTTCTATGGTTGTTGTGAAATTGGAGCTTCTCAATGATAGAGGAGGGCGTGTAACTTTCAAACTCTTTGTTTATTGAAGATTAGCTGCTTTTAACATAGAGGTAATAAACAATAGGCCTGTGAACTCATTCATTGAGCGAG
>JAFBJQ010000417.1:0-20000 GCA_016785345.1 Trinectes maculatus
CACACCAGTTATGTGGATTGATGTAAATAAAAGCACCACACAATCAATAAGCGGCATGAGTGACTGGATGGCTGTAGGACACATAGCTCACACACTGGAGAGAAGTGGTACTACAAGTGAGCCATAACTCAAAATATGAAGTACAGGGGGTCCTCGAGTTACGACGGAGATCTGTTCCTGAGAATGTGTCGTAACAGAATTTCGACGTAAGTCGGAACATACATTCATTGTGCCATTGTGCATACATTGTGCCACCAGATGTCGCTATAACACCACGCTAAAATAAGAGTTTATTTTGGTGAATTGCCTTTTTAGTCCCTCTTGACACACCGTAGGGGTTGAAATCACGAGTGTAATGAGCATTTCCTTTAGATTTCTGATATCAACCGTGTAGACCCTGTGTTGTGAATAAACCTACGGTATCGCCACAATCCCGAACGCATCTGTGTCCGTGTGCATCTCCCTACCGGCTGCTGCTGCCCCCCCCCCCCGCCAGCCGTCCATTTCACATAAGTAAACACAAGGCAGAGCAGCCTAGCTGTGCTGTGGAGGTGCTGGAGAGCCGGCAGGCGCGCTGAGAGACGGAGAGAGCGCTCACCAACTAGTTCCCGTGCGAAATCTGTATGTATTTACAGGGCAAACCGCTTAAGCCGAAACAAGGAAGTTCACAGGAGATGTGTCGTAAGCACGAAAACAACGTAATTCCCGACCGTCGTAACTCGAGGACCCCCTGTATAAGAAATGTGCAGCCAGATAGTAAGTCAGGTAATAACACCATAGAAGATATGATCACCTGTTAAAAACATCAATGAGAAATTGCTTATACAATAATTAATTTTTCAACAAATTTATGTCACCACTCTGATCATACTATCTCCCTCAATGCTCTGATAACAGAGCAAAGAACGGTCATCAAAGACAGAGAACATATGAAGTGAATCATTATTCTCCATCCATTTCACGTTCAGGAGAAAGTATCACAACTCATCATCGTGGGTAGCGAGACCATACACTTTAGAAACACATTTCTCAGTTACATACTATAGAAATGATCCCTGAAAGTATAGTCTTAGCTTGAGCTGAGGTGAAAACAGCATGTGCTTCACTGCACAGCCATCCTCACTCATGGTTTCTCAGTTGTTTGAAAGGGCTCCACCAGTTGCTGCTGCCACACCAGTTATGTAGACTGATGTAAATAAAAGCACCACACAATCAATAAGCGGCATGAGTGACTGGATGGCTGTAGGACACATAGCTCACAGACTGGAGAGAGAAACACTACTGAGATAAGGTGAGCTCTTCTTCAAAAGATATAAATCAAGAAATGTAAAACAAGATTGTAAAGTCAGGACGAACAATTACTCTGAAGTGTTAAGGCTAATAACTCACATACTGGAAAATGTGGGAAGACATTGTAAACTACATCAATAAATTAATTACAAAATAAATTAATTACAAAATAAATGTCAAACTTCTCAGGGAGCAGTTAAAATGCTTAAACATTGGATTTGGTGAGAGATTTAAACATGTCCATTCACATTACATCACTATGAGTTTGCTATGCAAGACTCAGCGAAACAGCACACAAACTAGAAAGCACAACATCAAAACTGCAAAAAACTACAACACCATTTTTTGTAACATATAACTGTGTTGCCACTCAGATCATACTCTCTCCCTCAATGCTCTGATAACAGAGCAAAGAACGGTCATCAATGACAGAGAACATATGAAGTGAATCATTATTCTCTATCCATTTCACGTTCAGGAAAAAGTATCACAACTCATCATCGTGGGTAGCGAGACCATACACTTTAGAAACACATTTCTCAGTTACATACTATAGAAATGATCCCTGAAAGTATAGTCTTAGCTTGAGCTGATGTGAAAACAGCATGTGCTTCACTGCACAGCCATCCTCACTCATGGTTTCTCAGTTGTTTGAAAGGGCTCCACCAGTTGCTGCTGCCACACCAGTTATGTGGATTGATGTAGGGCTGCAACGATTAGTCGGCGACGTCGAAGACGTCGACTATTAAATGTGGTCGACCAGAAATTTTGTGGTCGTCTAGTCGTATATTATTTTAAGCAACACGATGAACGCCATTCAATTCATTAGAATACATGCAAATAAAGTTGCGATGCACCACCGAAAACGTAAGGGGCAATAGCCTGCACCATCTGCGTCCATATTGAACTAAACACTGAAGAAGTTCAATAGCAATAGCAAAGTCGATGCAGTAGCAAAGATGGCTGAAGCAGAGGTGCATAGTGATGTTAGCGTGAGACCGTGAATGTTTAAAGTCTGGGAGTATTGTCGGGAAAATAAAGAAAATAAACACGTCAAGTGCACTATCGGGAGTTTTGGCATCCAAAGTCCCGGATGGGTAAGTTGTTCTCTTTTTTTAGCCTACCTTTCAAAAAATGCATCTCTCAGTATAAAGTAACAATAGCTAGGCTACTTTAAGGCCCCTTTCTTAAAAGCTGGTGTTAATTTCGTTTACACGTACCAGGATATCCAAAGCCGACGACGACCATCATGTTACGGTGCTAAAACTGTGTTTCACCTTTTCACGTGTCTGAGGAACACCTGGAGTTTTTCAAAGTAACGTTAACATCATTTTCAGTGACTGAAACCTCCGGTTAAACCCCATTTGAAAAATATATGCGTCTTTACTATGATACTGTAACGTCCGACCGGACGTATCAGGAAGACGAGGAGTTGTACAGCAGCCCTCTTTATTGGTAACGTTTCTCAAATACAACCTGGTCACTGTCGGCCGCAACCACGCCAACAACAACAGAACAACAAAACTTCCCTATTTATTACACACGGCTCTCTCCACCAACCAGACGCATTCACAGACTGTGAGACATCACAGAACTCTCACAATAACACTGAACATTAGTGCAGGATCGCTACAATACTATTATATGCATCACTAGTGGACACATTGCCTCTAATACACATAAAGATACACTGCTTTTCAATGAAATCCAATTAATACCCAACTTTGTTAAAAACGGGAAACGTAGCAAATAAATAATCGATAATCGTTGACTAATCGAAAAATTAGATTATAGATTAGTCGACTACAAAAATAATCGTTAGTTGCAGCCCTAGATTGATGTAAATAAAAGCACCACACAACCAATAAACTGCATGAGCGACTGGATGGCTGTATAACACATAGCTCACAGACTGGAGAGAAGTGGTACTATAAGTGAGCAATAACTCAAAATATGAAGTATAAGAAATGTGCAGCCAGATGGTAAGTCAAGTAATAACACCATAGGATATATGATCACCTGTTAAAGACATCTACGAGGAATTGTTTATACAATAATTAGTTTCCACCAAATTTATGTCACCACTCTGATCATACTCGCTCCCTCAATGCTCTGATAACAGAGCAAAGAACAGTCATCAATGATAGAAGAACATATGAAGTGAATCATTATTCTCTATCCATTTCACGTTCAGAAGAAAGTATCACAACTCATCATCGTGGGTAGCGAGACCATACACTTTAGAAACACATTTCTCAGTTACATACTATAGAAATGATCCCTGAAAGTATAGTCTTAGCTTGAGCTGAGGTGAAAACAGCATGTGCTTCACTGCTCAGCCATCTTCACTCATGGTTTCTCAGCTGTTTGAAAGGGCTCCACCAGTTGCTGCTGCCACACCAGTCATGTGGATTTATGTAAATAAAAGCACCACACAGCCAATAAACTGCATGAGTGACTGGATGGCTGTATGACACATAGCTCACAGACTGGAGATAAGTGGTACTGCAAGAAGGTGAGCCATAACTCAAAATATGAAGTATAAGAAATTTGCAACGCGATGGTACATCAACCATAAATACCATAAAATAGATATGATCACTTACACATAGACATCAGCTAGTAAGATTATATTTGATAAATAACTTTTAACAGATTTTTGCTACCACTCTGATCATACTCTCTCCCTCAATGCTCTGATAACAGAACAAAGAACGGTCATCAATGACAGAGAACATATGAAGTGAAACATTATTCTCTGTCCGCTTTGCGCTCAGGAGAAAGTATCACAACTCATCATCGTGGGTAGCGAGACCATACACTTTAGAAACACATTTCTCAGTTTGATACTATAGAAATGATCCCTGAAAGTATAGTCTTAATTAAAGCTGAGGTGAAAACAGCATGTGCTTCACTGCACAGCCATCCTCACACATGGTTTCTCAGCTGTTTGAAAGGGCGCCACCAGTTGCTGCTGCCACACCAGTCATGTAGGTTTATGTAAATAAAAGCACCACACAGCCAATAAACTGCATGAGCGACTGAACGGCTGTATGACACATAGCTCAAAGACTGGAAAGACGTGGCACTACAAGAAAGTGAACCATGACACAAACTATAAAGTATATTAATTTACACCACGACAGTAAATTCATCATTCACAACATTCATGTATGGGCATCTACACTCACATCAATTTGTCATACTATTTTAGACGATTTTTTTAACAGAATTTTGCTACCACTCTGATCATACTCTCTCCCTCAATGCTCTGATAACAGAACAAAGAACGGTCATCAATGACAGAGAACATATGAAATGAATCATTATTCTCTATCCGCTTCGCGCTCAGAAGAGAGTATCACAGCTCATCATCGTGGGTAGCGAGACCAATCACTTTAGAAACACATTTCTCAGTAAGGTACTATAGAAATGATCCCTGAAAGTATAGTCTTAACGGTAACTGCGGCGAAAGCAGCGGGCCATCCATCGGACTGTCATTTTCACTGACGATGTTACCGCAGTGTCTCACACACAATATCACCCATCCACAAGTAAACTATTAAGAAACTACAATACTGAATCCACGACAGCAATCTAAAAGGTTATTGAAGCCAAACGTTTAATTTTAGAGTTCAATACCATGAGACCCACAATGCTTTGCGGCCTGAGGGAAGCCACATTGTGTATTTCATACGTTTGTTGACATTTTACAGGATCGTACGGGACCAAACCTCGAGCAGTGGTGGGGCCAGTAAGGCCAATTAAAACAACCGAGCGGGAACGCTTTAACTATTACAAGTAGTAAAGTTTGGGCTTTTAATAATACAAACAGCTGGTGCGTCGATTAAAGTCTTCCTGACAGAAATCGCGCACAGTTGCAAAGTTCCGTTTGCGATTCCAACGGAGGGTGTGTCTCGACCTGAGCGCTTTCATATGCGTCTACATACATTAAATGTACAAAGCGGTCTCTTTAAAAAAAAAAAAAAAAGGCTACACATTTAATTAAAGACGTGTACGCAAACGCGGAGTCGTTGCATCACAAGAACCGTGTTTTGAACAAGCTCCTACCAGCGGTTTTTCTAACCGGACACACGAGGGCAGCATTTGGTTAACAGGTTAACTACCCAGGGCGACCTACACACAGTATTAACCCCTGTCGTTCTTTTAACTAAACGTAAACGCACTTGAAAAGTAAAGCAAACACACCACACTTCTTTAAACAATTAGAAGGTATCAGGAAATAAAACTGCTTTCCCATTAACCACAAGTTTGCAGTTTGTTTTGCCCGAGGTGCGGCTCCGTCTTCAAGACGCCAGCTAATTTACATCAGTACGACATCACTGTCAACACTAACACGACGGCCTTACCTCCAGAACAGACGTGAAGCAGCAGTGAGGTTGTTTCTTGCTGCCAGGATAATTCCGCTTTAACGCAGTAGCTCAGGTGTTTCACGTCCGCAGGTCGACGCCACAAATGGTTGTGTAAAATGTCGTAGCGCATGCTCAGTGAGCACCACGGATTTCGCCTTTAAATATTTTATTAGACTTCGCTCATCACGCCCACTGATATAACAGATACACAAATACAGTGACAATTAAAATTAGAACAGCTTCTCTGTACATTATCATTCTTATTCTTAGTTCATGAATGACACTGTAATCATTCAGACACACATTGTGTCACGTATGTAATTATTGCACACGGTTTGATTAAAAGCTACAGAGATTGTATAATTGCTTTAAAAAAGTTGTAACATGACAAATCAAAGAGAGAAAAAAAACACTAAACAAACTAACATAGATAGTGGTAAGTGAGGTGTTGGGCCACCATGCTGCAGTACAGCCTTCATACACCATGACAATAAACTCTACTGGTGGGCCAAACACCAGTCTCCTAAAAGATAATTCTTTATTTAATAGACAACAAGGATTCAGTCAAATGTATATACATTGCTAAAATAAATCGCTTTCATTGTCCTTTACCTGTTGATTGTTATACTGTCACAACCAGGTCAAAGACATCTTATTAAGTGCTCTGCTAATATAATCATTGTATAACAGAAGCAGCAGTGTTTACTTCATTGGAAAACTAAGCAATGTGTTGCTAGCGAACAATAAAGTAAAAAAAAGACTGAGAGGAGTAATAATAACAGCTGAAGAGAAACCCAATATTGACATTTACTCATTTACTCATGATCAATATCTCATTAATTCATATCACAATATTTATCAATGTTGTGCTTTTTCAGTTGGTAATGTGTCGTGAAGCAATTTAACAAACTAAGAGAATAGATTATAGTTTGATGAGCAACTAGTCACATCAATAATTTCATTTGGTTCAATTTTACAAATGCTACAACTTCTATAACATTGTTATACAATGACTTTTGCAATTTGCTGGTCAGATGATTTATCAAAAATGAAAGTAATCACTTGATGCAGCTCCACTGACTGCTGTGGTGGTGGTGCCTTGCATTGCCCATGAGGCTGAATTCTAATTCTACTTTCCCATTATGCACAGCAACTCATGCATAAGCACAGAATATCAAGATAAAAGAGGTAACCAGGAAACAGGTCATGTTGCTCATTATCAGCATACAGAGCATCGGTCAGCTGGGTGCATGCTTGTAGAGTTATTTGCTTCTTTGGAGAGATCTGCCCTTGAAAGCTGAACAGCTGCTCGCTCAAACCACTGACTTTAAAAGTCCGTTCCGTCATCAGACTTATTTTTTAAATCTTCATCCCGCATGCATTTTTTCTGCCATCTGTCTGTGTTATCATCTATGACTTCTCCTTGTATCTCCTCCAGAGCTGGTGTACTTGTCTTCTGGCCTCCAAGCGAACGCAGCTGGAGAAGGAGGTGTAGTGCTGGCCCTTCACCTGGTGAACACGAAGCAACAGGAGGCAAAGTCATGCTGGAACAAGAAGTCTTAACTTTATATTATAGTTACAATGAGCTAATATTGTGTCTTGTTTCTGGATGAAGTATTAAACTGATGATTTTTTTTACATTACAAACTTTCTCATTTTCTGAATTCTCGAAAATGAAAATACGCTGGAATGTATATACTGTATAAACAATTATTTTCTATTAGTTGATGTTGGTTGGCAGTGATACTTATCTGCTTGCCAGCTCCCTCTTCAGACAGGATTTAAAAGAGGTGGCTCGTGCCATAGCTTTATAGCCCTAAGAGGTCAGTAGATAGGCATCATGTCAGAGGGAAACAGACAGGGTGGATGCAGCAGAGATAAGGGAGCAAGAGAAGGGGGGTGGATAGGAAGGAGAAAGACAGTGTGGGATTTAGGATGGCAGCACAGATGAGTGGGTCAAAAGAGGTGAATAAAAGCACGACAAGGAGGAAGAGAGAGAAAGAGATATATGTTTAAAAAAGGAAGTTGAGAAGCCAAGACTGTGAGGCCAAGACACCATCCAAAGAAAGACATAGAACAACGTTAAAGTTTTTATTCTCCTAAATGTTAGCGATGCTTGAAGCTCATCAGCCAAACTATAAGCTTGTAACCACCTGACATGGCATGTTTTTTGTTTTTTTTACTTATTGGACTGAAAGCAAAGCTCTGTTGTGTTGCATCAAATCTCACCTCTAGAGGTCAGTATCTCTCCTTGGGAATAGTCTTGACACTTATATACAAATAATTTACGTAGGTTATTACCAGACACCTACAAAAATCAGTTCCTTTTCAACCCTGAAACACTCAACTCTCAACAAGCTTATGCAATTTATAATTTATCTCAACTTTATCTGTATGAACCAACATAGCCTACTAAAAACTTGCAGTTTTTTCTAAATGTGTTGGCCCCTTACACAGAAGTCACAGGTTAAGTAAGACTCTTTATCTAAAATAACCCAGACAAACCAGTCACTGTCTCTAATGAGGACATTCACATTTTAACATTACCACAATAAGTTCTCCTCTGCAAGGGGGAGGATGGGTTGAGGGGTATATGGTTGTTTGCAATATGCAACCCCACCACTAGATGGCACTAAATCCAACATCCTGTCATAGCCTTCTCTTGAACACAGTTTCTCACCCTGGCTCCCCTGTGCAGCCGGTCCTTCATGATGCCGATGAACTCCTTGTAGGACAACTGATCATCGTGATCCACGTCAAAAATCTTGAAAATGGTGTTAACAAGGTGACGTGTCAGCTTCAGACCAGTGGCTACATACACAGCTCTTGCAAATTCATCTGGTAGAACAGAGAAATATATGAGGATTTTTGCTACTTAGTGCAAACCAAGCTGGACACAAAGAAAAAAAACCCCACTACATTTGTGTGTGAGCGGAGACTCTCAGTGACGACTTCCTACCTTGTCCAATGGAGCGCGCAGCAAAATTATACATCTGCATGGCAATAGCAAAATCCTCCAGGTTGTTGAGAAACTGGAAGAAGGATCTGAATTCATCAAAGGTAATTCCCTGAAACACCAGAGACATAACATTAGATAGATAGATAGATAGATAGATAGATAGATAGATAGATAGATAGATAGATAGATAGATAGATAGATAGATAGATAGATAGATAGATAGATAGATTAAACCCAGAGAACTACAGGGAGCTGCACAGATGAAGAGAAGAACAGAAACTGACAGACAGATTCACATGTAGCAAAGTGCTGTAAAGTGTTTGTGATAGTATGTGTTTTGTCAAGTGAAGCACTGGAGCACTGAAGTGTGGAGATTCACAACAGCCTCTGGCAGAGACAGCGGTGGGAAACTGAGGACACACTATTTGGCTGAAAGGCAGGAGCGCACGCACACACACACACACAGAGGTGGAAGAAGAGATTGGACAGAGGGATAAGGGACCAGGAAATGTATCTGATGTTATCTGACAAAAAACCTGTAAAGCCTCTGTGAACTGACATTTACTTCCTCTGTCGGTAAAAAAAAAAAAACCTGCATCTGAGCTCGTAAACTGTACCTTCTCATCAGGTATACTATGACGGACATTCTCCAAGTAGGCGCTGATGTTCTCCACATTGGTGAAGCGCAGCAGGATTTTGGCGAAGTCCTCTTCACTGATGGTGGTCATTCCTTTAGAGTAAGTCAGAAACTCAATTTCCAACACTTCTGTCTGCAGATTATCCATAAACCTGAAGCGCAGGCAGGAAAGAAAAGGACATGCATGTTTCCGTTAAGTGACTTCAAACCATGAAGTTTTCTCATGTCTACACAATATTGTTAGTACCTGTAGAAGTCATCAAAGGTGAGCTCAGCCTTCCCTTTCTTCCCAAAGAAATGGACCAACAGGGTGGTGTCGATAGTGATAGTCTCATCTGCTCGCTATAAGTCAGGGAGGAATAATAGAGAGGATCAATGGTTGACTAATTGATAAGGTATGTGATTGCAGGAGAAGCAGAATCCATCATCAATCCAACACGGCAGCTGTGGAGCAAGGCCAGCAGGAAGCAGGTTTCTGCTGCACATGTGCAAAACGTTCACCAGATGAGCAGCGACAAACTTTTCAATCAAATGAATCAGCTCAGACAAAGGACAAGCTACCAATGCGGCATCAACATACCAGTCTAGGTAGCAAATAGCCTGTAAGTCCAACATCCTCAATCGGATCACTTTCAATAAAATGAAGTATGTGCAAACATACATGTAACATTGTACAGGGGGTCCTCGAGTTACGACGGTCTCGAGATACGACGTTTTCGTGGTTACGACACATCTCCCATGAACTTCCTTGTTTCGGCTTAAGTGGTTTGCCCCGTAAATATGTACAGACTTCGCACGGGAACTAGTTGGTACCGGCTCTCCAACACCTCCACAGCTAGGCTACTCTGCGTTGTGTTTACTTATGTGAAATGGACGGCTGGTGGGGGGTGCAGCGGCAGCCGGTAAGGAGATGCACACGGACACAGATGGGTAGGTTTATTCACAACACAGGGTCTACACGGTTGATATCAGATATCTAAAGGAAATGCTCATTAAACTTGCAATATCAACCCCTACGGTGTGTCAAGAGGGACAAAAGGCAATTCACCACAGTAAACTCTTATTTTAGGGTGGTGTTATAGCGACATCTAGTGGCACAACTTAGTATCTACCTTACATATGAATGTATGTTCCGACTTACGTCGAAATTCGGTTCCGACACATTCTCAGGAACAGATCTCCGTCGTAACTCGAGGACCCCCTGTATAAATGAATTGACACTGTTCTTTTCAAAGTCATGAAAGAATTTGAAAGGAAGGTACTTTGCAAAATTGTCTACATGCAGCCTAGACTGGCGCAGATTGTCGCAGCACAAAACAGTCGAAAAGACACACGTTCAGATAGCGGCACAACATACAGATACAGAGACACAATCAACAGTCATGCCTAGAGTCTCTGGATCGAGGATGGAGATCAGCAAGAATGTACACAAAAGCGAAGAACTGATGTGAGGAAGAGCAAAGGCATAGACATACAAATACATAACAGCGAGCTGACAGACACACACGTACAGTACACATTGAAGCCTCCAAATCTCATGCTTTTCTCTGCAAATGCCACCGACACCCGAACAAGACCCCGAATCAAACAACAGTGTAAGAAAAAAACATACGCATAAGCACAAATGCAGAGAGCACGAGCCGATTCCACCTTTTTCCAGCAACCGACGACAATCATGGGAATAACTTTACAAATTGTTGTGTTGTTAAAATGTGTTTACATGTCCTGCTGACTGACCTGTATGCTTTGTGCTTGTGTGTTCACTATTCTTCTCATTTAAAGCAATCCATCAGGCCTTTTATCTTGTTTATAGTATTTGTTAATGCTAAAATCTGTCGGCTATTAGGTACGTTTATGAGCATCTGAAGAAACTGACTATTTTTCACACTTAGCCTATATTGATACTCACTAACTTGTCCATCTCAGAAAAAGGTGACTGTGCTTTTATGCACCCCCAGAAAAAAATGTCAGCCAGCATCAGGGCAGAAATAGAGGACTTAAAAAGCTCATCTTTTGCTCACTCCCTGCCATGCCCCACCCAGCAAACCCCCTCACCCCCCACCCCCGTCCAGTCCATGGCCATGCT
Source organism: Trinectes maculatus (assembly GCA_016785345.1). Taxonomy (NCBI): domain Eukaryota; kingdom Metazoa; phylum Chordata; class Actinopteri; order Pleuronectiformes; family Achiridae; genus Trinectes; species Trinectes maculatus. The sequence goes on from JAFBJQ010000417.1 coordinate 11,346, forward strand.
GAGGAATATGCAGACATCAGATTGGGAGAAATCTCATGTCCCTCTAAGGAGGAAGAGCAGTTATGCCATTTCCATCAGCATCATCATAACTATCATCATCGCCACAGTGCCATTCATTCTACCTCAAGGGTAAAATCCTAAAATCCAATGTGGGACGAGAAGAGAATGTCAAACAAGATAACACAGGTTTATCTTCAGAGATTGTTGAATCTGAATAGTTTCTACATGGTCGCAGGATTAAAACTATTCATTGGTTTACCAAAAAATAGATAGAAATAATATATTATTATATATATATATTGTATATATATAGTGATTTCCAACATTATGTCTGTTTCTAATAAACTCTGACTATGTTTTTTTTATATCTTTTCAGCCTTTGCTTCGGCACAAAGGTGCATTTCCTTCACATAATTGTGGACAAACAGAAACAGACAAATACAGACTTATGATTTCACTGTCTTGTTTTCTGTGTCTCGCCTATTCAAGGGTCTTTTAATTAAGCCTCTGATTACGGATAAACAGGACAAAACCGTTTCTGCTCTTTTATCTTCTAACTGAGTCATAACCTTTGCCTTTATGACACGCGAGCTGTTCATGCCATCTAGACAGCATCCAGGTGGCGCGTCTTCGCCTCTCTTGCATAATTTCTGTTCTGTCTCCCTCTTGTTCTCTGCTGTTGTAAAGATCATTTTGTTTATATATATATATATATATATATATTGTCTGTGCTTCTTTTCTGCTTTAGTTTCCCAAAACTATTTAAACTAGTCCAGCTTTTATTGTTTCAGAAGGTCTAGCCCAAAGACTGGTCTTAATTTTGGCCTTCGGAAAAGCCATACCAGTCCAACATGGATAGATGTGAAGCCGATGTGATCATAAGTTTATCATTCCTGGAAGTAAACTGTGCGCTCATCATCTGCATGTTGACGTCATGGTTACCACGCCCACAAGGCACGAGCCAACACCTGGTGGTGTGTGCATGTTCCTTTTTGTTCATCTTTGTGTGTGTGTGTGTGTGTGTGCGTGTTAGAAACAGTCTTTGATCACAGAGCCAAAGGTAAAAACAGTCATTACTCATGTAAACACTAAACAGTCTTCCTCATCCTCCCGATCTGTGAGTAATACCTCAGAGGACGAGCTCATTGTCAGTCTTTAGTCACGTCAGTCAGACTGTCAGTCAGACTGTCAGTCAGTCCCACCTTCCAGGGTAAAAACAGCTCACCCTGGTTTCCTTCCCTATGACCCCTGTTCCCTCCCTCCTTTCTTTATCCTTCCAGCTTCTCTGGCTTTCCTTCTTTTATCACGTCTTTCACCTCTCATCCTGCCCAGATCTGATTACCCGGATCCCCTTTCTCCTTGTACCCGTCAGTACCTCCTTCACCTGACAAACACTGAGGTCATTTGCCCTTTCCTTCCCTCCCTCCCTCTCTGTCTGTCTGTCTGTCTGTCTGTCTGTCAGTCTGTCTGTCAGCCAGTCTCTCCTTCTCCAGACAAAAGCAAATGGTGACTAATCTGTTGCGTAAACACATCTTTCTGTAAATACAACCTGCGTCTTTCTTTCTCCTCAAATGTGCTTCCCAAACCTCATTCCCTCCGCCCACTTTGTTCCTGAACATTTGTTTTCCCTCCTCACCTATGTCATCTTCTCTGAGCCCCTCTCACCTGTTTGTTGTCTCTGTGATTTTATCTACCTTTTTTCTTTGCCCTTTTGCCATTTACTCTTTATACTCTTTAAGCCTCTCTTGTCACCCTGTCTCACTTTTATTGTTCTATTTATTGAATTTCCTGTCTGATGCCATCCCTCACACTTTCATCGTCCCCCGTTCCTCCCTTTTATTTTCCTCACCCCCGCCTCGCCCCCTTTGTCTGATTCGTCCCCTCTGTCCGTCTGACGTCGCGGCAGATGAAAGGCTGCTCGGTGTAAATACAAGGTCAGACCCATTATGCTCCACTGTCATTACCTCCACCTCAGCTTCCGCTGCCACCACAGAGCGCAGCCTGTCATTAGTCAGCTAGCATGCTAGCGCTGTGTTAGCTCTTATTAATCATTACCTGCAGCCTTACGTAAGACATGTCGTAGTCGCATGTAACAAACAAACTAAGGTAAACATTAAAAATAATCACTAAAAGCTTCCAAAAACAAGTCGCATTTATCGTGCGTTAACCCTTGTAAAATGTCTAGACTACAGTCTTGATCTGGTGATCACATGACTTTGCATTTTTTGGATTTCTGTCATTCAATATAATTAATTACTAATTTTCTTGAAATTTCAATGTCAGGATGTCATAAGAACTATGGAATGACCTTAATGCAGATGTTAGCGTGCTAACACATGTCGGCGTGGTAAACAGCTGCTAAACACCAGCATGTTAGTAATGTCATTTTGATCATGTTAACATTGAACTGGAATTAACATTTCACAGTGACTTATTCCTGTCCAAAATCACTTCAGTGTGTGATGTACACTGTTTTCTCTTTGAAATACAAACTCATTATTTTCACTAACTAAGCACATTATTCAGGTTACAAATCACTCAAGTTAATGAGCAATTTAATTATTATTATTGTTATTATACAACTGTCAGTCAACACATTGCGGAGTAAAGTGAGAATGATCTGACACAACACTACTGACTACAACACTAGCCACAACACCGCACAAATATCAAGGCACAGATACACAAACAAAAGCAGAATGCAGAGACCAAACAAGAGAAGGCAGGTGAGAAACGGGATATTAAAATATGGACTATATGTCTATAATCTAACATTAGCGGATCAAAACTGTTGCCGAAGTACACTACAACAAAAGAAAAAATGTATACTAAAAATTACGAAAAACAAGTGTAAATAAAAATGACTGTTGAATGATTGTTTATAGAATCTTTTGATATAGAAATAATCTCAGTTCTAACAATGATCAATGACCAGAAACTAACTGATGTGGTAAAGAACTAGTACAAAATAAAATAAGGAGAGAAAAAAGAGAGATAACAGGAGTCTGTACTCATATTACTATCACGATAAGCCAAATCAGAATGGAAGGTTTAGGATTACGATAATGGTTTGCAATAGGCATACACTAACATACATTTCTGATTCTGTCTTTTCTGTAAGACATGGACATGGATGCATAAGAAGGTAATAATATCACCTTTTACAATAACTCGTCTTATTCTGGCAAAGCTTGATTCAGCTACATTAGCCTATAGGGATAGTTAGAGGAGCTACATTAACTAGAGGGATCAGAAGATGAAGAGTTAAAGATGGGATGAGATGAAAAGGACAAAGGGACAGAGGACGTTGGGTCTGTGTACCTCGGCCAGGTCAGAAAAGAGGACTTGACTGGCACCTCGCCTCAGAACGTCCCAGTAACTCCGCGCCACAAACTCCTGACTGTCTTTTTTTAGCACCTGTAGGAGCGGTCAAGCAGGGCGAAGGTCAGTTTACCTCCAAGCCAACTTCAGTCATGTAAACTACAGCTTTCAATTCATCCGATTACTTTTTCTTACACATAATAAAATCAGGAAGCTGATTTTTTTAATTGTCTTTTTTTCCACTAAAGAAATCACGAATAAAAAGCAAATGCACAAACAGTGTCACACATAGTAGCTTTAACCAATGTATATACACCGGAGAAATTCAGTTCAACATTACTTATGGATCACTGATGACTGCTCTGCAAAGAGGCTACTGAAGCTACCATTTCATTCGCCACCCTTTTGTGCTGCATAACATTTGAAATAAATACCATAACTGCATATTTTCACATTTTTATTCTACTGAGACAATTAAACTAGATCCAGACATAAAAAACCAACCAGCTGAGCTGTGCTGCTGACCACCCACCTCGTCCTTCTCTCCAGGGAGAATGAGGCAGCAGCCATTTTGACATGACCCTGCACCGCTCTTCACTTCACCGTGACAATGCAGCTATCCATCACAACACTGACAGGACAGGGATCAGCTATGTGTGCGTGTTTGTGTGTGTGTGCATGTAAAAATGAGAGAAAGAAGAGACTCCATCTTCTACAGTGACTATTGTTATGTTATTGTGTCTAATTCGCAAAACAACTCTATTTCTAATTTTAACATGTCTTTACCATACTAAATATGACCATTGTATAGATTAGAAAGGATGCTCCATTTTCTCCAATAAGAATTATCATTTCTATTAAAAGTAACCCTCTCTAATTTAATTTTTAAAGTGAACCTTGGTGCACAAATGGACAAATGTCACTTATCCGCACACACACACGCATACACACTGCCTCACAAACAGCACATGTCCTTTTACGGTCAATTGTGGACAGTGTCAGATTTTTTTCAACTCATTCTAAATCACATTAGTCTCCTTTTGTAAGAGTCCATCTCTCCTGACCCTTTAAATCTATTACTCCATCCATACCACAATTAATCAATCACTGACCTGACAGATGGACAGTCTGTCTTTTTCTGTATGGCTCTCTCTCTCGCTCGCTTACTCCATCCATCCATCCATCCATCCATCCATTCATCCATCCATCCATCCATCCATCCATCCATCTTTTAAAAAGGCCTATGGGTAGATTTTATTGCATCTATTTTGCTACTATACAACCATATATACAGTAACTGAATACATAGTTGTTATGAGGGGTTTTTAAACATTGTTTGCAAAATGTGTCAACCGTGCCCGTCTCACGTGTTGTCACCACCATGTTATAGCTCCTAATCACAATTCTAAAATCATGAAGGGTACTGGTTTTTGTCTTGTAGATGAATGCATGTAGCTTGTAGCAAACCCTGCTGGCAGAGCCACCTACTGCACATCTGTTCACCCCACTATCAATGACATTAACATCTAAAGAAGAGCAGAAAGGACACTACGTGGGTTTGGATACATACGCTGTTCATGGGGGCAACCTGATATCCATACAGCTGCATACTCTGACACACAGAGAGAGACACAGGGGAGAGAAGGAGGATGACAGAGCATGCAGCCAGAGAGGAGGGAGGAGGAGGAGAGAAGGTAAAAGACATGTTAGTACATGCAAGGAAAGAGGCCGTGGATACACTTAGCTGAAGGATGTGTCATTTTCAACACATCTATGATTACATTTCAGAACAACACACACTTACAACACTGCATTGCACTTTACAGAGCTTGCTGTTGTCAAACTTTGTGTGTGGTGGATCGCTGGTGCTTTGTGGGTTTCCTTTCAGTCTCTTCACCTGTCATGACACTTTTTTTTATTTCAGATCAACTCTAAAGGTTACAGGCATTACGAAAGACAGTGGACCCGCCTGTTACCTGCAGAAACACCAACGAGCATCTCAGCCAACTATTTTAAATAATAATAATAAATGACACATGAATGGATTTTTCCCAGACCTTGTTGGAATATTACTTGTGAGGGTTTCTCCGGAAGATTAACTTTTGAAGCTGATAGTTCAAAGGTCAAGGTCAATGTGATAAAAATTGATAAGTGATACTATGACAAAGTCACAATGAAGAAGATCATGTCATGTACCGTCAAAAAACTAATAATATTCAAGGTATCCCTGCGCCTAATGGGACTATAGATACAACCAGTTTACAAAGACTGGAAAATCAATTATAAGTATTTTGTAAGTACGCAGTGTAGTAAAGCAAGGTGGAAATCAGTGGTTCCAAAATATCAATCACAGTTGTGCTGAGAAACACACATTGCTTCGAGAGTGTATCCATTTTAACAAAACATAGTAGGAATAACTGTCGGTAAACATGAATAAACAGAGGAGATACCACAATATCAAAAACAGTTTGAATAAGGCAGCATGCAATCAAACATGGTTACATGGAGGGTTTATCTACATCTAATGTCTACTTAAATAATAATACGACAATTTACTTTGACGATGAGGTGTAATTTTCAATACATCCACGTATACAGTTTGACACAGCACTCAAGAACACCATCAGCAACCATCAAGAGGTGACATGAGACAAGTTGCGCCACATTATATTCATGGATGTATTAAACTTTATACATTTAATGTTTACTTTTCACTTTTAAACCAATAACCTCAAGGAATATTGGAGTTGGCATTGCACCAGGTAATGTACATACACTTATAATAACTACAAGGTACTTTGTGTCAGCGTAGACTTACAGTCCATTAGTGGTTCACTGTTGGTAGCACTGAGGGTAATTAGTGAAATAATTCAATTTTACATCCAAATGTATCAATCATTCACACACACACACACACACACACACACACACACACACACACACTGCTGTGCGGTTACCTACTCTCTTACCAACTGTGCTGACTTTTCAGCATCTCCTTTCCTTCCCTTCTTCTCATTTTTCTTCCGGAAGATCTCCTGAAGCTGTAACGAGAGAAAGAATCAGGATCTCATTGGCAGTTCAAAGTTACATCTAAAGCCCTGTTTGAAATTTAAATGAAATTTTCCAGGTTCACAAGGTCAGTCACTCGTTCAGGCTGGTTTATGAAGTGATTCAAGCGCTGCTCTTCTGACAAGATGACTAAGAGAGCGTTGGTTTTCTAGTCTGGCTTTGAAAGTGACTTATGTTCACAGATGTATGAGTATAAATTCAGTCATCACCGATTTGTATCTCACTTCAATGTATTGGCACAGAAAAGTATCAATTGCAGATTTTAAAACAAAAATTCTTCATTTTTGATTCTTTTTTTGTAAATTTTAAATTAACAATGAAAATTGTGACCTGCAGCACAAACCCCAGACATTGGAGAATTAAAAAAAAAAGTATTGTAAAAAAACATGTTAAAAGATGTGCTAACAACAGACAACAGCTCATGTGTACTTGCGGTTTATACCACATATGTCCCTTGTTGGCAAAAATCAGAGCCCATTGCTGAACCCTCAGTGTGGGAAATCTTTTTTTGTTCCCACACCTGTCTGCCCCCACAGGATATTCCACCATTACCACCCACTCCCGCTGATGCACCATCCCGCACCCACCAGCCTCCACAGAGATTCTGATCACTTCCCTCTTGCAGCAGTGGTTTGGATCAAAATTCTGTGTCCCTTTCCACATGGAAAATACTACATATGCTGCTATCATATTACAGTGTGGATAGTCAGCTGTTTAATAAGCCACAAACCCAAAAGTTAAGAGCAATCACTACCTTTCATATTTCCATATTCTAAAATGTGTTTGTCTGAAAATGATGTTGGCCCTCCAAAAGTACAACAAATTGATTTTCATGAGTTGAGTCACTCAAACAAATGCAAGGTCGACATCAGTATAATCAATACCACCACAACACTTGTCTGCAGAGATGGTAGAAGGAAACGATGTGAATACTATATATTAACATGCAAAATCAGCCTAGGACGGATTTTCTCTCAGTATCAGTGACTCACCACCAAGAACTCCCTCTTGTCCACCATCTGGTTGCCGTCTGCATCAAACATATTGAAAGCAATCTTAAAGCCAGCATGGGGCTCTGGAGAACAGAGAGCAGAGCGCACACAGTGAGCGTGTGCATGTGTGCGCGTGTTCAAGGTAATTTTGAATCCAGAAATAGCACAGGAACAAGTGACACATGGGACAGAGAGGAGGGGAGAGGAAATCTACATTTTGAGGACTGTCACCATAATAATACAGGTGGAGATTTTATCCTGAGGTAGCTTTATTTATCTTCCCCTCTGGCGATACATTCAAATTTTTTATTAAACGGAGCAGACAGCAATAACACAAACCCTCATCAGTTTCCTAATTATTGTTATACAATGCGAGGATGGATGCAAAACCTGCGTCTGTGATTTTTATCTATTTATTTATTTATAAAAAATAGTAGTGTCCACAGAGGGTAGGGAAACATTATTTGAAAACAGTTTTAGTTGATGAGTCAGCCATGATCAGTGAAGCTCTTTTTCCTTATTTTACTCTTTTCTCTGTTCCTTCTTAATTTCGCTCATACCCTCGGGGAAAGGGGAAATCCGCCCGTTCTGTGTCATAATTCTGTCTTGTTAAGTTCTGGGTGGGCCTGAGAATAGTTCAGATCATGTACCTTAGCTCTGCTAACTTTGTTCTTTCCACACACAAAAAAAAAGGACGAGCATGTGCTGTTAGGAGAGGAAAGTGAGAGAAAGAGGGAATAAGAAGGTGGACGATGAGGTTAAGTGAAAGGAGAACGTGTGGAGTGGCTGAGTGGACTCACTTGTCAGGATGCAGAGCAGGAACAGGTACTCTGTGTAAGAGATGATGCCTAGTAACAAGACCAAGACAGAGGGATTTAGGGTCACACACATATACACACACACACACAATGTTTACAGATGTTCAAAGACCATGAGCCCCCTGACACACACACACACACACACACACACAGAAAGGGAGAAACACACTTAATCCTTCCTTTCATGAAGATAGCATCTCTAAATGTGTCTTCTTCGAGCTGAGCTGCCAACAGCCGTTTGGCCACACACCGTTTCTTTCTCTACACCCAGTGTGTCCAAAGTAAAGACACTGGCTGTTAGGGGTGTGAGCGTGTGTGTGTGTGTGTGTGTCTGTGTTTGGATAAGCAAGTGAAAAATGTTTTAGGAGCTGATCCTTTCTTGCCTCGGGCCCATTTAGAAATGTCTATAGCTCCATCTCATCTCTCTCTCCCTCTTTGTCGCCTTCTGTCTGATC
>JAFBJQ010000417.1:21295-33492 GCA_016785345.1 Trinectes maculatus
GAGTGGAGAGGAGAGGAGAGGAGAGGAGAGGAGAGGAGAGGAGAGGAGAGGAGAGGAGAGATTTATTTTTAGTTTTTCAGCAGGTTGTTTGGCCAACTCCGGATTAGAACCACCTACAGTGACACACACACACACACACACACACACACACACACACACTGGCACTATTTAATCACAGATCAGCAGATAGGCAACGGTGCACCCAAGTGTACTGAAAAGCTGCAAAATATACAAACCTGTAAGATACTGAAATCTTGCAGTTCTCACTCTTTATATTAGAAAACATTAAAAGTGTACAGAAAATATAGGTCAGTTGGCATATTCAGTGTGAAGGGGTGTAAACTGTAATGGCATGAACCAGATCCACTGACATTCCCTGACCTTGTCATTATCTTACTGCTGCTTATTTACTCTGAAAACTCAAACAGTGTTCGCGTGTCTTTAAATGTGTGCGTGCATTTCAATTGAAAATGTGTTCAAGGTGCCTTTGCACCCGTTTCTCTTGTGTGGGAGTGTGTGTGCACTCTCTCTGACCTCGCTCTCTCAGATTGCGGAATAGTTTTGACGTTCCTCTCCACACTGGAGGAGTTTCTGACAGGATCTTCTCCAGCTCCTGATACACACATACACAAATACAAAAATACATACAAAAACACAAAAACACAAATTCAGATGTGGGTACTAAAAACACAAACTTTATCCTTCAGAAAGGTGGTAGCATGCATTCATATCTCACCTTATGTCTCAAATGATGTATCACTGCATGCATTTCCTTTAATTATACTATACAAATGCTAAATGGATGATGTAAATGTTTACATTTCCATAAGCAGAGTATGTATTTAAAATGCATTGGGATGCAAAGACTGCAGCAGATGTAACATGCAACAGATGCCTGCAACATGGAGGAGCAGAAGAAAGAGGCATTTAGTGTGTGTCTCCCACCTGTTTGGTCAGGGACCTCCAGGGCCTCTTGTCTGCCATGGAACATGACAAAAGAGAAGAAGAAGAGAAAGAGGAGAAGCGTTTGGGTGGCCTCAGTCAGATAGCATCTGTATGATCTAGAAATGGGTCTTAATGTGCCGGGTACAGTCACAACACACGCACTAACACACACAGACACACTCACTATTTATACAGTGTCATCATCACAGACCCATTTGTGCTGTCTAAAGTGCCCCACACTTGTCTTTGTAGTATGTGGAATGTCCCTGTAAAAGCGCACACTACTTCTGGTCTGTTTTATACAACAAAGTTCATCTAATTCGACTTCAAAGGGGGCATTAGAGGATGTCGGCTGCAGAGAGGGTACGTGAGGCCGTATCGTGTGTCCGCGAGCCACAGTAGATGTAAACATGCGCATACAGGTGCACAGTTTGCACGCAACACAATCACATGCCTGCTGAAGAAAGGAATGGTAGCCTTTTTGGATGGGTGTTTGTGATAACCTCAACCTGTGAGAACATTTTTAAACCAGTGTGTGCGTGTGTATGTGTGTGTGTGTGCGTGTGTGTGTGTATGTGCGTGTGTGGGTGTAAGAGACTAACATTAACCTCAGACTAAACAATAGTGGTAGAGCCATCTGCTTTGAGGCTTGCTGGCTAAGACTAATCTGTTACGACTGGCAGCAGGCTGACAGAAACAGCACAGGCCTGTTAAAACACAGGAATTTGAAGGGTTTTATTATCAGTGGGGGGAAAAAAATCTATTGTACAGCTGCCACTGACATCCCTATTAGGAAATCAAATTCAGATCATAGGTGGAGATCAACAAACCTAAACACTCTAAATTTAGTTCATTATCAAGGACGAAACAGAAAACATGAAACCAGCACACAAATGTCAAGTAACACAGACTTTCTGAAGGTTCCAGGTTAACATGGGACTGAGGGAATAAAGGTGATGGCATCATATCATGTCAAACTGGAATTATGTTAAAGACTGACGACTGAAACCGTTGCTGCCCCGGAGGGAATTTGTCTTGCAAAAGAGTTCATCAAAGCACATCAACAACCTTACATGGCAACATGACATGACACTACAAGAAAAGAAAGACAAAGAAAAGAAAGAGAATCTTTAAAACAGCATGAAAGGCGAGAGATAATGTGGAGCCACAAATTAGGGACTTGTTGAATTAGTTGAATACTGTGTGGGACAAAAAATGAGATGCCTCTTTTTGTCCTCATCCTACGCCATTTTATGCCTTTGCCTGGATGGTAACAGCTGATATTTAGACCACAGAGGGTAAGTCTGAAATAATTTCGGACTCAGAAACCATCCTCTTAAAATTATACTTTATACACACGGCAACAAAAAATGTAACGGGTCTCACAGTGACCCGTTACATTATTCTATTTCATGTCAAGACTTTTTAAACGGAAGGTGATGTGTGAGTCTGTGATACATACTTCTTGGCTCACTCATCGTGACCGACTCAATGAAGTTCTGCGGTGTCATGTACAGCTGGCCTTCATACTCAACAGAGCTGAACATGCGGAATCGATGTTCATGGGTGGACATGTACACGTCTCCTTCTTCAAAGTCAAATGGACGTGCCTGCAGACATGAGTAAGGCTATGAGCAAGAGTCAAAGCAACCACAATAAGGCATTCTGGTTACGGCAATATTGATACACTACTGACATTTTGTGACGTTAAACGTGTGACTTGTCCATCGTCGACAGCTTTCTGTGTAGAAAGAACTGAGCGTGCAGCTCATGCATAACTGAATTTAAGCAGTATGTTATTCTCAGCTGCTTTTGAACCTCCATAATGAGGAGATCCATCTATTCTTGGCACCAACTCTCTCCATTTAGCTCTCTGAGATTATAAATAGAGTCTGCACCTCTGGCACAGTGCAATAAAAGGAGAAGGGGAAAAGCGTATGCACACACACACACACACACACACACATACATACTTTCTACTTGATTAGCATCCCTCTCTCTGAGGCCGAGTCTTCAACTTGATTAGCTGCAATGTAGGAGAACTGCTACGCCAACAGATTGTGCTGCATGAAGCTGTGCAATTAGCAGAGAGGTTTCCAAATTTAAACCTGCTCAGCTGCAGGGCACTGAGGTTCTTCTCCTCAGCTCAGCTAACATGCTAATGAGCACAGAGTTTCATTCATAAAGCTTTGATGCTCTGGAACATGTGACTAGGAGATGGGTGGAAAGAGGAGCGTTAGGCTTCAAGGGAATGCACTGTAATCAAGCGTAAGAGCAGAAACACTATGGCTTTGACTCTAACTAATCAAGTTTACAGAGATCTGCATATACACACATACCATACTACACAACACGCTGTAAAGAGTAAGGTCATTTTGCTGTAAAAAATAACGGAATGTTAATTTCCTTGTGTACTTATAATGTTTAGTAATCACAACTGAACTCTTTCTTGATGACTAGTCATGTTCTTCTGGCTGCACAGCAGATGCTCCAGGTGTTTTCACTTCAGTCAACCCACAGTATTCTCTCTTCACAGCTGCGGCTCTTTTCATCCACCGCCTGCGTTGTTCACAGCTACACTCACCTAACTCTAACCCTCCTGGCAGAGGAGCCAGATAAGACCCATGCAGATATTAACAAGTGCCGAGCTGTCAAAAATTGCTAACACTGAATGTCATCTTCTTATTTGCTAGGCATGATACAGGTCCAATGTGTAAGCAGCAGCTTTCTCTACAGCAATAAAACAGCACTGATGCTGGAGCATCATTCTAACTGCATTGTTAGAGGAAACCTTCACCAATTGTACACTTCAACGTCGATTCAGTGTTGGAGGGTGTTACTGCTCATTTAAATAAATGTGGAAAGCTTTTAGCAGCTGCTCAGGGAGCTAGGAGTAATGATTCTGAAACGATGATGAAAACAGTGGTCAAACATCCACAGCCTCGTGCTGCCGTACTAAACTAGAATACCCCAACATCTTGATCCATCTAGATTTTGTGATATCCAGCTTACTAACAAATTGAACAGCATGTCACATCTTTAAAATAATGAATACATTCTTAGAGGTACTCTGACAAGTTCTCCAGTACGCTTGGAACATAATGTTTCCCATTTACACTGAGAAACAGCAGAAGCATGGACACACCAAATACTGAGTTAACTTTTTCCTTCCACTGCACCCTGCATTAGGTCCAATGATACAGCAGCTCATTTTACTCATCTAAACAGCTGAGTGGATATTTTCATAACTGTATCGAAGTGATTTTGCTACCTTGACTTAAGCAAGTAAAATGTGTGTGTGTGTGTGTGTGTGTGTGTGTGTGTGTGTGTGTGTGTGTGTGTGTGTGTGTGTGTGTGTGTATGTGTGTGTATGTGCGCGTGCGCGTGCGTGTACAGCCTCTCCTGCTGACACCATACACACAGTCGATCTCAGCTGCACGCACAGTGACATCCTCGATTTGTCATTTCAGCACCAGCTCGAGCGGAGAGCGCCGTCCCGGCATCTGCGCGCGCGCACGTGGCGCAGCAGCCAAACAGTGAGCGAAGTGTTTCCACTGGGCGTGATGGGAATGAAATGACACAGTGAGAGGAAAACCCACACACTGCCACTGCCTGCCACAACATGGCCACAGACCAGAGGCAGCTCCGTCTAGCTGGGCCTGAATGTTCAGTGGTAGGACACATATGTTGACATTCCAAACAGGGGCACATTCAGTATGTCAACACTGAGGACAACAAGGCCACACCTCCTACAGACTCTCACCAGGAAGCCCTCAGCCGTGACTCTGTGTTACTTCCTACCTTGTCTTTGGCCTCGACGGTCGGGATGGACGGCAGCAGATCGTTGATGCTGGGTCTCTCCATCCTTTTCCTGCCTCTGCCGCTCGTCATGTCGCTGTAGAAGTAAAGTGTGGCGGCGCCCCCCGCGGCCACACACAGCCCGGCTGCCGCACACCGCCGGCTCCTTCCTCTTCCGCCGGCCCTGTGAGCAGCGGACACCGACCAGAGGTTGAGCTTCCCGGCCACCGCTGCCACTCTGCGGAAAGCCGCCATCGCTGCTGCTTCTGCTGCTGTGACGGGAACTTTGAGGGAAGCGCGGAACTATCGCGATTCCGAGGCTTTGTATCGCGAGACGTGCGGGCGCTTGCTTGATGCTGGGGCTGAGGGCAAAGTCTCGGAGGAGGATATGATGCTTCACTTATGAGAGGAAGGTGGTGGAAGATCAACCTGAAGTGATGATCAAGTCAAGGGACATTAAATGTCTTTGAAAAAACAAAACAAATAGTGTTATTATTTTAACCGTGATTTCAACATCCAGCGGTGGAAAGCAAAACAAGAATTCATTCAAAAATATATTTCAAATATCAAAAGTAAAACAGTCATTAAGCAGCAGAAATGTCTTAGTCGGATATTTGCATTGCCAGTATAAGTCATTTGTTGGGTTGTTTAATGTAACAATTCCACTGATCACATGTTTTGAATATAATTTCCAAATCACCTTGTATCAATAGAGCAATTAATTTCTGAAATTGGGTCAAGTGGAAGTATAAATGGAAATCAATAAAATACTACATAGGCCTAATACATACTTAGGTCTAATGCTAAGAGAAACTGTCCAAGTTACAACATCAAACTCAAAACCATTAAGTTTGGCAACATTGGCTATTTGGAAATACTTCACAACCAGGTAATCCTAGTATTCGTCCTGGAATTGACATGAAAGTAGTCTCACATTACATGACTTTACAACACTGTAAGTGACCAACAAGCTCACCTTTATCAGTCTTCACTTGAAACTGAGGGTCAGTGTGGTATCACATTTTCAGTGGGAAGTTCAGGATCAAAACAGCCAGTGTAGAACAGATATCAAACAAATATCAAAGATGAACTCTTCATTTAAGTCTTTACATGTAGGACTGATGTAAACCTCATGGGGCTTTTCTTATGACTTTGAAGCTGAGAGTATAAAGAACAGAAGTCTAATAGATGGTGTTGTCACCTGTTCACACATGAAGCTCAGTGGATCACTCTAACTTATGAGCTCCATTTAGCCCAAAAGTTGAAAACAGATGAAACAATGACAATCAAAAAACTAGAATAATCCCTTCAAGGTTCAAGTACTACTGTTGAGCCCTTAATTTGTTCCTTTGATTTCTATTTATTTCATTACCCAATGAGATGATGTTCTTGGGGTGACTAATCATTATAGTAGGCTCCCTAATTGGATGAATTCAAAATAACTACTGAGCTCTAAAACCATCAAATGTTGTATTTAACCAGACATCTACATATATTGACAGAGCTGATGTTTGCCTAAAATTTCCAGCCACTTGAGACTTTAGAGCTCCTGGGGGAAATAAATAATAAAAATCTTGTTTACTGTTTATCCAGGGAGGGGTAAAAGACATAGTTAATAAAGTATTAGATAAAACTGTTACAAACAGCAGGATAAAACTGTGAAATAAGCATGCCTTTATTTTGATGTGGGCCATCTGAATCCTTCTTTCAAGAACTCCTGGAGTTCCCCAGAGCTTTGTGTAGGAACCACTTGCATTAATAACCTCTAGGCAAGTTATTCAGTTATTCCATTATCCAGGCATTCGATTAGGTAATAATTTCTTTGTGTCTAAATATGTGTGTGTGTGTGTGTGTGTGTGTGTGTGTGTGTGTGTGTGTGTGTGTGTGGGTGCGGGGTGGTGGTATAGGGCCGGGGCCTCCCCCCTCCCTCTCATTCTTCTCCTCAGCAACGGTTGGCTTCACTCTCTGTCCCACGCCACAACCCAACAGATGTAGTAACGCAATAGAACATGTATTTTAAAGCACACCATGTGACCATGGGAACTGTTCACTTCTGAGTGGAAATGTGCCGTTGTAGTCTTCACTGTGACTGAGTCGATATCCAATACATCAGAATCTGATCAGCCCGGAGGCGATTAAATCGATCCCGTCTCCTTAAAAGAAAGTTCCATTTTTTTTCTCTTCTGGTCATCTGGTCATAAATACTAATGAACCGAGGGAGAGGGAGCCGCGCCAATCATAGACACGCTGCTCCTCACACACACACACACACACACACACGCACACGCACACACACACACACACACACATATATATATATATATATATATAGCGATCACACACACAAACACCTCTGCACCTTCAACTCATTTATCAACGCGAATCCCAGGGGAGGGGGCAGCTGTGAGCGCGCGTGCGTCTGGTCGCGCTGGCGCGTGTCTGTATAGAAGCCAAAATCAATGGCATACGGGCCGGAACATTATGCCCCTGCACCCTTTAGATCTAACCAGTCTGAATCGGCCATGGAGGATGCATACTGAAAAGTATAATGTAATTGATAGCCATTGTTATGCAATTAGATCACATTTATCCATGGTCAGTTGAATATGTTCAGAGTGATGATCAATGTACAGCAGGGGTCTTCAGCCTTCTTCAGTCCGAGGACCCCTTGGTCTTCTATTGAAGACCAATGATTTTCTCTATAAACATATAGGACGAATTAACAGCCATTGTACCGTATGTGTGGGGTTTTTTCTTATTTTGTTTTTTGCCTGAAGTTTTTCAAGTGTCAAGTGTCGGGGTATTTTCTTGCAGTTCAAACAGGTATATTCCCATATTGCAAGATCCCCGCACTTTGAAGCCTCTGCGTCTTTGATTCGTCTTTTAAGACCGCAATTAGGGATATATGGGCTCCTGCGCTGTTCAAAGCATCGAGGAAAGATCAATGAAGGGATTGACAGTCAAGGGATGTCGTTTGCACAGGTGTGTGTGTGGTGCGACTGTGCAGGCTATGTGTGTATGTGTGTGTGTGGTGCGACTGTGCAGGCTATGTGTGTGTGTGTGTGTGTGTGCGGGTGCTGTAAACGTGCGGCTAGGTTACATAAAACAGGGGCAATAAATCAACAGCAGAGTGCGAAAATTACGCAAATGGGGGCTTTCCTCTCTCTCTCTCTCTCTCTCCCGCCGCACCTGACTCATTTCCAAATGGGGGCGTGGGGCTGTAAAGCGTTTAGGGTAATGACAATATCACTTTCATTCCGTGCGACATGCAGGGTGCACGACGTCTTTTTCTATCCCGCACGAGCTGTTGCAGTGTTGTCACACAGTCTCTAATCTGACAGGTGCGTAACACTGCCGATGTGCCCGTGAGCAACGTGGCGCATGCGTATGGATGAGCTGCGGGGAGGCAGCTGTGTATGGGGGCAGGGGAACATAAGCACGTCGGGCTAATTTTATTATTCTTCTTCTTATTATCATCAGTTGTCACTGATGATAATAACTCTCCAAATCCCATGCGCTGAAACTGAACATCAAAGGTGCGTCACGGGAGAGGCGATCAGAGAAATTGGGGCGGGGGGGCGGGGGGGGCAATAGCAATGAACCATAAAAGGAGGAGATCTGGGAGCAATTTGCATAAAGAGGCAACTTAAGGTGAATTTCTATACGGAGTGCCGCTTTATATAGCTGTGGAGTGAGTGCAGTGTGCTTTCCATCCTATGGAGCTGAGAGCGCAGGGGGGACGGCTGCCGCAGAAATAAAAGGCTGAAGTGAATTAAAGAGAGAGAGAGAGAGAGAGAGAGAGAGAGAGAGAGAGGAAAACCCTGATGTGCGTTGGAGCAAAGGGGAGTATCCCGAGGTGAAGAGGAGAGATAGGGAGCGGACGGAGGAGACAGGAGAGGCGGATAAATAGCAGAGAAGGAGAAGGAGAAGGAGGCGGGCAGCTGCAGACGAGGATACCTGCGGCACTTTCAACCCACTTAGATGACGCTTTGGTTCCGGGCTGGCGACTGCGCCAAAACGCGCACTCACTGAGGAGCCTCTGCGCCTGCACCGACAACTTTTCTTCCTCTGCCCCTCGCTGGCTGCGTCCCTGTCGGGCTCTCCGCTCAGCATCACCTGCACCTCCGCTTGGATCTTCAGCGCCGCAAACAGGAGCGGGTCTGGGCGTCTGTGATGGGGGCAGCGGCCGAGGTTGGGAGTTTCGCCAACGGATTCCTGGACAGCTTTGGACCCGCGGGTGCAGCTGCGGCTCCCGTCGGTTCACATTTCGTTCTAACCCCTGCCGGGGCGGTGGACTACAACTCGGTAACGGGACTGATGATGGGAGGGCAGGGGCAGCAGCAGCAAGAGCACCTGGTGTCCGCGGAGAGACTGTCCCGCAGCCTGGCGGACCTGAGCCACCTGAAGGGGATTCTGAGGCGGCGGCAGCTCTACTGCAGGACCGGATTTCACCTGGAGATCCGTCCCGACGGCTCAGTGCAGGGCACGAGGAAGGACCACAGCAGATTCGGTACTGCCCCATCAGTGATTTCTTCTTATTACTTATTCTGATTGGGTCGTTATTATTATTATTATTATTATTATTATTATTATTATTATTATTATTGTCGTAGTAGTAGGAGGAGGATGACTTTCTTTTGAAATTCATGTTAAGGTAGAGTAAACTGACAGGTATCCCTTTCGAATGTGGAACACACACAGAGAGAGAGAGAGAGAGAGAGAGAGAGAGAGAGATAGTTCCTGAGTGGAGCACCAACTTGACTTTATGAAATAATGTCCCACACATGTTATAAGGATCAACAATATTAACTGTATCTGTAACAGCTTACAGTGATGGCAGCATGTGTTGCAGTAACACCAGCTCTTATGGTGTCCTATGTTAAAAAAATCATAGAGTGACATATATTTTTTACTGTATAAATAAGCCCTTGCTCTGATACGTTTGTTAGAATATTGAGTGTTTGCACATTTATACCTCACTTCCCCTCTGAGATTAGATTGGATTCTTTTTTCTTTACTTTGACCAGTTTATCTTTACTTATCAACATAAACAGCTGTAAACTTGCGGCAGATCAGAAGGTCTTTTAGTGCAGCAAGGCTTCATCACTTTTGGCACTTGATTTATTCCATTTGAGACTTGGATGTAACTTGCCAGAGGCCTTTCCAGAGTCAGCTGGTTTGGACGTACTGTATGTAGAACATGCTGTACACCTTTTTTTGTATTGAGGGCAGGTGAATTTTAGTCTCACCTACTTGTGGGACGTTGTTGAACCAGCTGTAAAACAAACCATGATGTTTAAAATCATTTTTTATAATCTTCTGCAAATGAGGTTAAAATGCTTTTGACAGAGGTGTCTGCCAGTTCATATCAGAATCTAATGTGATGTCATATGTGATTGTGTGCAGGTATTTTGGAGTTCATCAGTCTAGCTGTAGGACTGGTGAGCATCAGAGGAGTGGACAGTGGACTCTACCTTGCCATGAACAGCAAAGGGGAACTGTATGGATCGGTGAGTACACAAACTACTTATTTCAAAACTGCATATTTCAAAATACAGTATATATCTGTTCTCTTCATATATGATGTGAAACCCACTGCTAGCAGGAGGCAAATGCTGAACCATTTCCTTGTCTTTCTGTTGCAGGAGAAGTTGTCAGCAGAATGTGTTTTTAGGGAGCAATTTGAAGAAAACTGGTACAACACCTATTCCTCCAACATCTACAGGCATGGAGAAAAAGGTGCATTTTACTTTGTTGCTCTGAACAAAGATGGGACTTCCCGAGACGGAACAAGGTCGAGGCGACATCAGAGGTTCACTCACTTTTTACCAAGGCCTGTAGACCCAGACAGGGTACCAGAGCTGTACAGGGACTTACTGGGCCAGAGTTGAGACTTGGTGGAGCTGGGATAATGATTTGAACCCCATCAGAACTGGTCTGAGGTGAAAAACTCAGCAGTGCATGTAATCTCCACTCCTTTTCTAGGAAGATGGGAGATCTTGTTCATCCAAGCAAGACTAGATCATAAAACGTGCACCAATCTAACACTCCCCCTCACTGGGGAAGAGGAAGGAACCAGACTGTCATCAAACAGGACTGAAGGTGGAGTTTGACTGAACAGCACCAAGGATCTTCTGTGGAAGATGTCAAGGCCCTGTGATATACAAAGAGGCTACCTTGCCTTTTACTGGCCTATGCAATGGCCCTGGTGACCAAACAGACATTTAATGGATTTCCTTTCAATATTAAAGCCAACTTTGGCCCAAACTGCATGTTCATGAGGACAAAAGTGTGGAACTCATAATTGAGATTACCCACTGGCTGCTAATAGCTTTTGCTGCGGTTGGTGAGTCTTACCATTTTCACTGCTTTCAGCAGGGCTTCTGATTTTATTCTAAACACTTCTGTGGCTGCTATGTAAGCAATTTATTAAAATGCATCATCCAGAGTGGTTGGTTTACACTGGGAGGTAGTTCAATGCACTGGAAAGCAGCCATACGTGCTCTGGGAAACTGGTCTGTATCGGACTGACGTTTGTGATGACATGGATGGCCTCTCTGTGAAACGGCTCTAAACACAAGAACGTGCTCCGAAAATGCAAAGAGCAGAGCAGATCCAATGGCCAGTGTTTTATGGGGACTTCTTCTGTGGTGTACGTGACAGAGTACTACGTGCTCTGGTGGAACTCCAGAGACTCGATCTAGAGCCCAGTGAAGGAAGTCTGTTGTTCTCCCACTGACCACACGGACCCAACAAAGTCACCTTTGTTGACAAATTTTATTCTTATTTATGAGGTTTTGTTACCTAGGACAAACAGTATATTTATTTCATATATTTATTTATTTTTGAGAATATATTTTTACAGGTATGAGATAAAATAAAATAAAAATATACCAAACAAGCCAAGAGAGGATATTCTTTGTTGCATCATTACAGCACACGTGTTTGTTTCAAAAATCTGTCACTTAGATCACCAATGAAGGAATCTGTTAATCAGTTAACAACAGCTGTTTCATTTTACTTTAAGAGTCCATTTGCTTAATTTGATCTGATTGTTAACAAACAGACATAAAAATATGAACAACCTTTATATTCACAAGTGAAATCGGGGGGAATTACAAAAAAAACAAAAAAGAAAAAAGGTCTAAGTAAATGCAACATAGACACTGTTTGACACCCAGTGTCAAACATACTATTTCCAAAATTCCTGGGGTCAACCTTTACTGCATGTTCCGTCAGACCATCCTCAGGAAATACAAGATTCAAACCTCAGTTTAGGTCGAATACTTGTAATTTCAAAGCCCAGGTCAAGCTTATTCATGTGAATACATCTATGTAAGTATCCAACTTTAGGAGCCACAGAAGACATTACCCAACTATTGTATGTGGGCATCCCAGGAACAGTGATTTTACTATGACATGTAATATTGGTAGATTGGTTCTTTAATACAAAT
>JAFBJQ010000419.1:0-27235 GCA_016785345.1 Trinectes maculatus
AAGTGGAAAAAACGTGCTAGAATGGCAGGAAATAGTGTGCAAACACCCCCTAGAATGATATTTTGTTGATTTGACGCCAGAAAACCTCATTTTCTCATAGGTCAAAAATCGAAAACCAACGTAAGGGGTTAGTATGTCGAAAATGTCCAAAAACGGCCGAAAATTAAAAGTGGAAAAAATGCGCTAGAATGGCAGGACATAGCGTGAAATCACCCCAGAATGATATTTTGTTGATTAGACGCCAGAAAACCTCATTTTCTCATAGGTCAAGTACAAGTACAGTCAGATCAAAAGTGACAAAAAAGTAAAAATTTCAAAAACCGTTGAAGTCATCATGAAAAGCTGATAGAATAGTAAGACGCCAAATATGTGACAAAAACCAAAATATTTCAAAATTGTCCAAATCGTCATAAAACGGGCATCAGATAGTAAGGCACTGAAAATGTTACAAAATTACTGAATTTTCAAAAACCTCTGGAAACGCCCAAGAAATATCACAGGATAATAAAGAATCCAAAATGGCACCAAACACACACACACAAAAAAATCCGAGTTGCCCCAAAAAAGTCATAGGATGATAATGCGTCCAAATCAGGCACAAAAATTACGAATTTTCAACAAAATGTCCAAAATGCATCAAAAACATCTCAGAATAGTAAGGCATTCAAAACAGGACTAAGGACTTGATTATGCATGAACGATCCTGTATGCAGTTTTGCTACCGTACACCAGATGGTGCCATGTCTAAAATAATGAGCAAAAATCAACATGTGCTGCAAACACACCAAATGCCAATCTGTTATTACTTCAAAGCAGTGTGGCTCAAACGCTTGTGAAAAAAGATAATCTATTCCCTTTTTTGTCATTATCTTGCTAAAACCCTCTTACTCTTTCAAATTGTCTATTTTAATGTTCCTAATGTAGGGTTCCTACCCCAGATCTCCCAGTAACATTACAACATTTCACATCTGGTGTGCACCTGTCAGACATACACACACACACACACACACACACACATATATATTCTTCCTCTTCTAAAGTTATCTTTAGAACTTTAGAGAAAATGTGTTATATTAAATGAGATAGACATTTTAAAAAATAATTATTTTTTATTTATTACTTTTTTTTTAGTATTTTTGAGGCCCACTGATACACACGCACACACACACACACACACACACACATATATATATATATATATATATGTATGTATGAACCTTCATATCTACATAATCAGGAAGTGAAAAGCATTCATAGATTTGACTGACAAGTTGCCCAATATTGGGAATAATGAGAGTGATGATATTCTACAGTTACAGTATTTTTTCAAAACAGTAAATCATATATATATATATATATATATATATATATATATGTGTATGTGTGTGTGTGTGTTTGTGTGTGCGCGTGTGTGTGTGTGTGTAAATTAAACAAAATTGAGAGTGTTGAATAATAGGAGGAAGGACTTTATTTTAATTTTTCAACATTGATCTATTTAACGGGAAACACATAGTTGATGCATGCATAAGAATGCCCAATATAAGTCTTTCAAATGTCACTCTTAAAAGAGCTACTCCATGCCTCATTCCTCTGTGTGTCCTATGTGTGTGTGTGTTTGCACCTTGCAAACCCATCATAAAATACGATGTATATCCTTATGACTATCAATTAATCACCAGTGTATTTTTAATGAAGTGGACAATGGTGTGGGAATTGACTGTGAGCATGATGAGCGTTGTTTAAGGATTAAATTTATAACGCCAAGTGACAAGGCCTGTTTACTGACCAGTCTTGAAAATCAATGTGAAACAATACCCTCTCCTCGCCTCGCCTCTCCTCCACCTTGAAATCATTTTGTCATTGTCTGTACCAGAGAACATAAACCTGACAAGCATGAAATCAGAGGAAGTGGCTGAGTACAGTGACCTGTTTCCATCAAACGTGGGCCAGGCTATTGTTCTCTGAAAGGAAAGATCCATCACAAGAAGTCTCTCTTGTGTGTTTGCATGGAGTCTTCAGCATCAGGGTTTCCCGCACATAGACGATTGTGTGGCGCAGCGCCACACATTTAACGCCAAGTGCCACAGATTCACAGAGAGAAATAGAGAGAGAGAGAGAGAGACAGAGACAGAGAGCGAGAGAGAGAGAGAGAGAGAGAGAAGCGCACGGTCATACAATTTATTTTCACTTGTGGAGTTCAGTATTTGAAATAAAAACCTCTATCTTTAGTTGTTTTTGGCAATTTATTCCTTGAATGTCACAGAATCTAAAGACTGCCACTACAATAGGCAAAAATGTAAGTAAGAACTAAACTTAAACTTGGTGATTTTGGTGAGTAAATCTCAACATGAAACTTAAAAGGCAGCCCCCTGCTACACCCTGGCCACGCCCACCACACCACAAATTGCTTCCTGGTTTGCCGGGAAACCCTGAGCATGATCATGTACAGTCACGGCTATTTGGTTGCAGTTAGAATGGCGGGAGTCTCACATTGATTGGAAAGCTGCTCTCTGCCCCCTCCATTGTTCAGATGTTGATCTGTCCGCCACCGATAATAAACATCAGTTAGGGTGTGTGTCTCTCTGTGTGAGCTGGAGGTCACTGAGCAGCCTCTCCTTTCTCTCTGTCCAATAATAAATATGGAGGAGAGCGTGGTAACCGTCTGAGACACTCACATTCCAATGCGGTCTACGCCATTTTTTTCCTACACTGCTGGAAAACTGGCCTGGATCACTGGTTAAACATGATAACACAATGTCAAGTATGTGGTATACAGCGTATGGTCAAATGTATATCATTCTTTTTTTTCCAAAATCAATCAAATTCTATTTGTTATAGCCAACATTCACAAATCACAGTTTGTCTCATGGGGCCTCACAATGTGTACAGGGTGTGGCATCTTCTGACCTAACAGGGAAAACAACCTACAGACACCTGTGGACAGAAGTGCAGTGGATAGTGCGCGTACAGAACACATCAACAAAAGAACATGCAAAATGGCGATAAACAAGTGAAATGGCGTTAATTAATATCCCAATTGCAATTGTTTTCACAGCCTGGTTTGTACTGAAGAAAACAGTGGAAATTATACACTGCAAATAATCTGGGACTTCACTTGTTTTTGGTCCTTCATTTCTGTAAAAAATTAAGGACTGAAAATAACATAGCTTTACATACATAGCTTTTAAAACAAGGGAAATGTTCTATTAGATTCTAAATCTTGGCAAGTCCCAGATTATTTGCAGTGCAGTAGTTCTTGCATCAATGTGTTGAATCTGTATTCTGCAGCTCTGGAGTATAGTCCATGATCAGCTCTCACCACAGTCGACGGTCCGGAGAGTGGCTCCACCTTGTTCTGCAAAGAGAGAAAAGTTGGATCGGTAAGGTGCACTGGTAAGACATGGATGTTATGTATGTAGACAGGCGACTGAGGAAGAGAAGGATAAGCAACAATTGACTTGTTCCCCCGACAATCTGAGACCCTGGCGGCATAACTAAGATAAATCTTGATCAGCCCCAACTATAAGCTTTGTCAAAAAAGAAAGTTTTAGGGAGTTTTAACAAATCAAGACAATGGAAAAAGAGTAATTTTCAAATAAATCATCAAATGGAAGGAATGGACAAGCCTGTGGTAAAAAAAACAAGAAGTCAAATCAAAACAGTGTGGTACGCTGGAAATTCGATTGTGATCCATCCTATAGCTGTAGTTATTTTTGAATGTAATTCACGGACTTCTCACGGGGAGCCCACAAAGCAGCCACTGAACTGACTTGGAGCGATGGAGCGTGAGAGGGGCTGTGTCGCGGGCAGTGTGAGGGATTCCGAAAAGGCCGAGGCAGCACGGGTTTGAGGATGAAAGGGAGCACTGAGATGTGAGCATGGGAGAACGGGAGAATGTCAAGGGGGCTTGACTCCTGCTGTGTCAGAGCCTTAATTGAGTTAACAGACCTCAGACACGTCACGCCGAGGAAATGCGAGTGAGGGTCGACCACTGACTCAACAGAAGGAGAGGACTGATGACCTCAGGAAACACAGCGCTTTAGCATTCTCTATTGGGAGGTAGTTTATATCAGATATAACATATACAGTTTCGCCAAATCTACACACAGTTGTATATAATGATGTCAAAAGATGCTTTAATGTTTAAGGATGTGAACAAAATAATCTTAATCTGAAAGGAGATTTCTATGTTTCCTTAATGGCCACAATCTATAAATTATGAAACACAACACTATTCAACACGATCTGAGTTTGCCAAAAGACAACATCCACCACTTTTGTGTTTATTTAACCATAAAACCTCTTTGTATGTGTTGTGCTTGTTACACACATGGATGTAAGTGTGTATGACACATTGTACACCTCAGTCTCACAGCTCTCGATGCCACCACTGGTCCTTCACTAATAATCCAACAAAAAAATCAGTTTCACTTATACAGGTAAGTAACTAAAACTTGTTCTTTCTGTATTGTACACAACATACCTTTCATAATGAAAATAAAGAATATGAACTGCAGCCTCGATATTATTACTACTCTGAATGATAGATAGATAGATAGATAGATAGATAGATAGATAGATAGATAGATAGATAGATAGATAGATAGATAGATAGATAGATAGATAGATAGATAGATAGACTTAGCGACACGTCACTCACAACAACCAGACTAATGTAACAATTGTAACAACGTTTTTAATCCTGACATCCGTTAACTAATATTTTATTGACTAATAAAATATTAAATAAAATAAAGACAAATAAATTATTACTCAAATGAAATGCAATATGGGTGGTTTTACAGTTTCAGTATATTCATCCCACACACTGCCTGAGCAATGCACAGCTGAGGACCATTGTTAATTCCCTTTGGTCAGTGTAAAAGCAAACGTGACAGTTAGTCACTCATTATTTCAATGCATCATATTAAAGTGAACCATGTGTCAGACTGTAAAAAACAAAAGTGACTACAGAGCACAATGAGTCAGGGGTTGGTGTCCATTGCTGGGCTGGGCCTTTGTATGTTTGTGTAATAGGGTGTGTGGATGTGTGTGTGAGAGTGTGTGTGTGTGTGTGTGTTCTTATCTCAACACGCTCCCCATGAACATAACACTCAAATCCAAAACATGTTTTTACTACTGTGTACTGGACACACAGGAGACACACACACACACACACACACACACACACATGCACATGCGCACACAATGAACACAGTGTGGTTGCCGGTTAGATCACAGAATCTGCCAGTGGCCTTGCTTACCTTGGCCCCTCTCTCTCTCCCTCTTTGTTATCCCTCTCTCTATCCCTTTTACTTTGTTATCCATCTCTCTGTCCATCCTCTCGACTTACCCAGCGCCTGGCTGTCTTTTACACACGATCAAAGGCTGAGCCCCTCCCTGTGCACATTCATTCTGATCGGGCCTGTGCATCAGAAGTTAGCTCCCTGCCTGTCTGTCACATACACACAACCGTACAAATATGCACTGACACTGCGTCCTCAGAAACACTCTTTGGATTTGATTTGCTGCAAAGTTCACACATCAACACAACAAATATAAGCAGAAAAAACAAAACAAAACTAAATATGCTCTGGGATGTGGCGAACAGGTCCAGATCCAAATATCTTGTTTCTTATCGGCGCAGCTATGACTCCCAGGAGAGCGTGAAGACAAGTCAACATCATCCACTTCCAATTCTTGCTTTATTTCATTTTGACTTTCTCACTTTTCCCCCTCGCGGTACTTAGCCCCGCGCTTACAGCAAAAACCTCTGGCTTCCTCTGGAAAAACAAAACCCCCCGGCCAATCAAATCCTCACCATCTGTTGCACAAGCTCTTCAAACTTCACAAACGTCCCCGCCGCTCTCACTCGCTCATACCTGTAACGGCCTTTTCATTTTCTAATGTTTGTGCGCCGCAAAGCCCACTGCAGCTGTATTCATTCCAATAGATAACCGTGCTGTACGTTCTCCTGTGTAAGATGAATACTGCACTTCCTTGCACTGTTTAAGTAAACCAACCACTTTTTAATCACATGGAGCAATCGCAGTGTTGAGGCAGACACACACACACAGACACACACACACACACACACACACACACTCACACACATTAGACCAACAATTTTTAACTAAATACAATAAATTTTAGCATGATTCTGACAAGCAATCTAAAGCCTTTGCTGCAGTGTATTAATGCTCTTTTGTCTGATGTGTGTGTGTGTGTGTGTGTGTGAGGAATCTAGCGCTCAGCAGTGATGATAGCATCTCGTCTTGGCGGGTTTGATCTTACGTTTGTTCTATGGGTGCGCGTGTGTTTTAGTGTGTCATTTCCATCAATGACTTTTATTATAATGGGCCTCTGTGTTTACTTTGGCTGGTAAATACATTTTTTAAAGGTGGGCTTTTGCCGGTTTGCATATTTTTCGGTACTTAAGTTGTTGTGTGTGCGCTGTGATACATATGTATGCCGGCTCATGTGGACGTGAAGAGAGTGTGGTTATGTTGGCAGGTCGTATGTTGTGCTAGCCTGGG
This sequence comes from Trinectes maculatus, assembly GCA_016785345.1. Classification (NCBI taxonomy): domain Eukaryota; kingdom Metazoa; phylum Chordata; class Actinopteri; order Pleuronectiformes; family Achiridae; genus Trinectes; species Trinectes maculatus. The sequence goes on from JAFBJQ010000419.1 coordinate 6,537, forward strand.
CCCAGTAGGGTTTTTACGATGTATATCAGGCAGCTGCTCGGACCAGAAGATCCGAAATAGAGTTGTTGTTCTAGCAAAAAAGTGTGAGATATAATTTCACACACATACACCCACACAGCAGTGTAGTCTACATACACAAGTGAATAATACACGCTCACACACACTGCCAGGGGCTTCTGTTTCCAGCTCTCTCTCCTTCTTTTCATGCATTCCTAGCTCGCCGTTGACCTTTCAACTGAGAGGTCAGATACCATCTCATGGGATGTACTCTACTGGCGTAATGTTTTCCTTGAATTGTTGACTTAGCAACAGTAATTACTTTGAGTTGAAGTTCATGGAGACATTTCATGGAAAGGTATTCACCACAGATATTTTTGACTTGTGGGCTTGAAGGATTTTTCTCCCCAATATTTTGGCTTTATTGCCCGCCTCAGGCTGTCCAAAAGAGGAATGCACACACGTATACGAGTGCACATTTTCAGAGAATGTAGTGTTACGTGCGGTCCGTTATGAATGCTATGACCCAAGTCCCACTGTGCGTTTTCAAAGATGAATTTCAGTCATAAAATAACCTTTCTTTCCTCCATTCCTGAGAGGAAAATATCAACACAGAATGCACTTCAAATCCAAAAACAGCAGTATTTGTGTGCACAAAGAGATACACATACACACACACACACACAGACGCACACAAAGAGCCGCAATTCATGTCTCAATCAGTGTAAGCAGATCCCTGTCATCTGGTTTTGGTTTAGATGGAGCCCATTTCAAGAGCTGATTTGATCTAAGTTCACCCTGTGGTGTTTCTGTTCTTCCATGGCCTTTATAACTCCCCCCATCACTCTCTCTCTCTCTCTCTCTCTCTCTCTCTCTCTCTCACACACACACACACACACACACACACACACACACACACACACACACACAGAAATGCTTGCACCAGCAGTGAGAGAAAAATAGATATTTCCTGCACTCAAGTCACTTGACCCTGTGTCCCAATATGTTAATCATTTCCTGCTGTATAATCCAATGAAACGGTTGAATGCACTGACTTATTAGATTAGTCAGACTGGTGTCCGTGTTGGGGAACCAACAGCAGGTCTGGATCTGGACTCAATTCAGCCAAAGATGCTTCCATTCCAAAGTCCTAACCCTCACCCCACCCCACCCCCACCCCCCCACAAAGTTTTTTTTTGTAAGTTCTTCTCTCAAACCTAGTAAACTTTTCACTATCTTGTATTCCAAGCTTGAAAAGGTTAAGAAGATAAATTAAAATCTAATTCAACCTAACCACTTAACAACAGCACTGAGATTATATCCATTTTACAACAAGATTAATTCAAGATGGGGTCATGAATATTTCTTCTCTTTGTAAAGCAAATACACATATATGTAATGTAAGTCCCATAAATCATACATATCATTAATGGAAATTTATTGCCAATAAATTAAGAAGAAGAACAAAAACATGGAAAAAAAAAGTTTGATATTTAACATTTTCTTTAGTGATCATATGGTTTAGGGAAAGCAGGGTTTTTAATTACTGACGGAAATCTACACACTTGAGACCAAAATGACCGCGGGACACTACATTAGTCCAATGTCAACAAAAAGGGAAACATCACTCTGAGACAGACCACGGATTTACATGTCCACGTTTAAACTTTGACCCACATTCCCTTCACCTCAGGCACGGCCCTAAATGTCCACTTCCTGTCTGTCCTTTTCCTAAACAGACATTTAGATTCCAGTTCCCCTCAAGGCTAAAGGAGACAACATGGATGTGCTTCCCAGTATCAGATGACACAGCTGTGTATGTGTATGTGTGTGTGTGTGTGGAGCAGCTGTTGTGTTACCTAAAACCTCACATATCCGCCTCAGTGTGAACAAACTGAACTCACTAATACTAGTACAGAGAACATACACTGCACCCATTATCAGCATACAGTGAATTTTCTGTTTTAACGTCTCCCCCACACCTCTAAGTCTGATTTATATTGTTCCCCATTCACTCCTCTCTAGCTCAAGTTAAACCACGCTGCATCATTTATTCATGGCCTATTTGCAGCGCTGGTGCAGATCTGACTGGGTGGTTGATCCCTTTTTTTGGGTCTGGTGGGTTTGTGTGTGTGTGTGTGAAGAAAAACACTGGGAAGGAAAGAGGCGCAATAACACAGGATGATATGTAACTGGAGGAGGGAAATGCAGAAAACGGACAGAGATAGATACTGTGAGTGGGTGAAACAGAGAAAAGAGAAAATGGGTGTTTGTTGTATGGCTCACTTCTTTGTAATGAGATCCTGACAGCTCTTTGTTTGTCCTCCTGCACCTGGCTGGGTGGATGAGTGGATGTAGGCCTGAGAGGCAGATGTCGAAACCGGCCTTGCTCTTTTCGTCCCTATGTGTGTTTGAGTGTGGAGAGGGAAAAAAAGGTCCTTAAAGCTTGTTGAATTGTATTTTAGAACGGCAGTGAATTGGTAAATTATGAATTTGAAGAAAACGTCCTCATCAGAAGTGACGAGACCTTTAAATCAAACATTTTTATTACCCTTTTATTTCATACGTTTTATCGCCCTGTCAAACTAATAAAACTGAGACATAATTAAAAACTGAATAGGTCACGACACACCGAGTCATACGAAGTTAAATCTGCATAGCAGACACACAGAATTTTCCATTCTAGCTGCCACATGAAGGTTAGTTTGCCAGCTGGTCTCCAAGGGTGACTATTTACTCATCTTCCCAAAGATGGAGCTTTCCATTACAATGATAAAGGGGCTACGGTGCTCCAGCAGGTCACTGTATAAGTAAGACTTTTAATTAATTTAAAAAAAACTATTTTTCTGCACTTTTAAAAGGGATGTCATTGTTTTTTCCAGCTGTTTTTTAATTTCGATTGCAGGCACTGGAGATTATGATCAAGGATGCATGCAGACATGCAATAATTCTACTGAAATGGACACACATGCCAAGAAAAGGACAATATTTCACTTTCAGAACAAAAACAAACCTTGCGTCAAATGAGCCTGTGCTATTAAGGCCTTACAAATATGTAAGTTAAACAGTTTTTATTTGCATCATAATTTCACCCTTAAAACTTTTTTTTTGTCTAACAAATCTTAAAAACTCAATAAAGTACTCAAAATGTGCACTTGCCTAATAGCACCTCCTAAAATGGATTTATAGAAATTAGACCATAACACCAGCAGCGAGTCAGATAACTTATCCTTTAAAGGTTTATGTTGGATGTTTTCTTTCCATCAGGCTGAAAGAAAGACCTGGAAGCAAAACGGCCAAAATGTACCAGTGCATCATACAAACAGTATTTTTCCTCTCTTCCCCTAAAAATGGACAATCAAGCTCTGAAACAACAAATTATGCTTATTTGAAAATCGCTCTGTCAGACTGTCAGTTGTCATTTAAAGAGCTGATGGCACTCCTGTGTGGATCTCTCTACATTTGAGACACACAACCTACATGCGCGGATGCACACTGAAGCGCACAACTGCAGCACCACTTCAAACAGGATATGAAACCTACCAGTACAAACTGACCAGACAGATAAGGTGGTTTTACTCTGTCGGCCGGGGCGAGGGGTCAAAGCAGATTACATTTCCAAACTAATTGTAACTTGGTCATTGTGTTTATATTAGACAGTTCGAAAAAAATATAATACATTTTGTTGAAACAAAATCTAGATGTTGGGTTCTCTGTTGACTAAAAATAGACCTGTGGCTATAATAGATAACATATATAATAAATCTTTAAAATGACCCTTGGAAATTCTATTATCACCCAGAACCAATTACTGTACTGGGAGGATTATTTGGTTTGTGTGTGTACATGATGGATGTAGAGGATGTTGTGTCATCACCCTGGGTAAACACTAAATGAGTCATTGCTGGCCTTGGGTGGATTTCATTAACGGGCAAACAGCATCTTTTTCATCTCTGCAATCGAATAGGTGATGAAGAGGCAGCCAATGCAGATCAGAGGGGGATTTAACGGTGTCTCATATGAAAACGCGGGTAATAAACATAGCAGGTAAGAAATGAAGATAGTGAAACCAGAAGAAGCTGCATTGTCATAAAGTGTCAAGTAGCCCTTCTCTCTATCCTCCATCTCCATGGTGATATGGTGTGTGTTTGTGTGTGTGTGTGACGGCGGTGAAGAAGGGAGGGAGCACAGAGTGGACAGATATTAACAGAGCATGAGAGCAGAATGGTCACTTTCTCCAAGGTAGAGGTGGTAATTGATGGTTTCTACTCTCTGACAGAGAAGCTTCACAGAAGCTTACAGCACTATCTGCAAGTGGATACGCACATTATCTCACACAACACACGCACACACACACACACAGAGGTGTGCACACTGCAGCACAGATCTGTCACTCTGCTGTTTTATTTATTCAACTGCACCAAGTTCTACAGAAATATCCCAATATCTAACGATTGAACTCCAACATTTAAAAAAATAATCATAATTTTAACCTCAGTTACCACTTCTTTTCTCATTTGTTACATTTATTGCTTGACAAAAATGCATATATGTAATATGTTGTCTGTAACATTACAACTGCAACATTTTGTGTCACAACAAAGATAAATGTGCATAATTATGTTTCAGCTAAATTAACGAGAATGTGGGTACTTTTATTTGATTATGGTTTTAAATCCTACCATGGACAAACGAGTGTGTATTCAATGTTAGCACAAGCACGCACGCACACACATACACACACAGGCAGTTACCATGGTTACCACCACAGTGTGCTCTGTAGATGTATGCAGTATCACAGATCATCTCTTCTGTTGAAGGCAATTAGCATGAACCTGACCTCACAGAGACACAGACGCACTCACACACAGACACACACACACACACACACACAGACACACACACACACCAGTTGAACCACTTTAACGACTCTCTTACCCAACTGAGCCCAGTGCAAACAAATTTTTCAAAAACTCATCTGCATCTGTCAGAAAATGCGGTCGAGTTTATCATCTCTCATTTAAAAAAAAAAAATGAATTGAAATTCACACATTGTTTGGGGAAGTGTGTGAATTCACACACACAGACACAGACACACACACACACAGACACACAGACACACACACACAGACACACAGACACACACACTGTCTCAGCTCTGTCTGAGCTGCATTTGATGCTGAACCCAGTGTACAAGAATAGATCTGAGATATCTTCATCTCGGAAATGAATATAGTACCGCTAGTGTGTGTGTGTGTGCGTGTGTGTGCGTGCGCAGAGATTAGGTGACAAGAATATAGAAAATGTGTTTATCCAGCACAGATTCTCCCTAAAACTACATGTTTGCCAGTATTTTTTCTTAACAAAAATAAATGTCACCTCTCCTTCCACCACTCCACTGACTGTTGTAACATTTTAAGAAGCACTACTACATTCATTTTCATTTTTCTTTTTTCCAGCAAACAGGCTCTGCTGTTTCCACTGGTTTGAATTATTGCCATGTGGAGAAACATTTGTCAGACTAATGTGCACTGTTGACACCAGGTCTCTCACTCTCACTTTGGTGGAAGCGCGGTATGATGTTAAACTCGTACGACACATATGTGCCATATAAGTCTCTGATGTACAAAGAATTACACACACACGCATACACACACACACACACACACACACAACAATCAATACATAGCTGTACATTTACAACATGTCCAATAGTCTGTCCACACACATACGCAAACAAACAGACTATTAGGCTGGTTTTGATCCAGGTGTACTGTAGCTGAAGTGTTTGTCTGCTCTTGCTGTGCTGCAGAAGCCGTTTATTGGGCCTGGTGTACGTGTGTGTGGGTGTGTGTGTGTGTGTGTAGCTGCCAGTGTCTACAGAGGCTAATGACTCCATCCATAGTACGAACACCTGTGGGTTGGGACCCACCATGCCTCAAAGAGAATCCAGAAACCCTGCCATTAACTCACAGCACCGCCAATTAGTGGTGTGAGCCACCTCGGGTTTTGCCTTTTGCAGACCAGGACTGTGACAGACTGGATTCACAGGTTGGTTTTAGCTTGTTTAGGTGACAGCTGGATGGGTCGGCCAGGCAGCACAGAAACACAACGCTTCGAGAACCAGGTTTTCCCAGGTCACCGATTTTAGATTTTTGGCTTTTAATAATGTATCCCATTTTATCATCGTCTTTTCTTTAACTCATCTCCCTCCCATTTCCCCACACTGTCACCTCGTCCTGATCCCTTTCAGAAGCCTGCTGCTCTGAGGTCTCATCCCTCCATCCTCCTCTGCCACCAGGAGCAGCAATAAAGGGGAAGACGGCTGTTTATGGAGACTGCATTGAATAATACATGGCGACTGGCGCACAGAATGCTGACGTGGATGGAGGAGAGACTATCGAGCTGGATACAGCGTTTTGATAGCATCTGAATATGGAGCATTTATTATGATGAGAAATTTCTACAGGTGGGTAGATCTGATGCAAATGGGTTTTTCAATACAATATTAGCTTCACACATGTGAAAGGGAAATGTGTGGCAGCAAACAATAATTTTAAAATGTGCAGACATTAACAGGCAGTGCATTGTGTCGGTGGTTACACCTCTCCACTTTATTCTGACACATGAGGTACGTGCATGTGTGTGTCCATCCATGTGGGTTCAGGTATGACAGATTTGTGTGTGTCTGTGTGTGTGTGTGGGGCGGGTCTCTCCTGCTCTGTAGCATAGTGGCCTCGTCGGTCAGAGAATTATGGGTAGTGGCTTTAAGGTCTCACAGCTGTCTCTTTGCCTAGGGCGCAGTGATAGTGAGTCATCTCACATTCACACACATGCAAAAACACAAGCACACACACACACAAAGCAGTGGGGCTGCAGGGTAGCTGACATTTAGCAGTGGAGAAAAAAGAAGCAGATTAGACCAAGCTGGAAAAAACAACAACAGCACTGCTGCCATGATGCTACCAAACCCCTCAGTGACTGCACAGTGGAATCACAGCAAGACATATTTGTCCTTACACTGAACCATTTTTTTACGTGCTATATTGTTCTTCCCCTTTACATCACACACCAGCGCAATCTATCGAGACCCACTGAGGTCCAATTGTATCTGTGGAAACGTCACAGGCATCTACGATGTTCAATAGGTGTCTGAATCTGACATCACTGACTCTGCCGTAGGACATGACCTATACCGTCCTCTTTGTATTGGCGAGGACGATTTGTTGCTACACCACTCTGCGCCAGTTTCACAACCTATTGATCTCATCCATGACTGTAACGCAATTAGCAGGTAAACGGGTCAAGTAATAATCCAACTGAAACTGTGGAAGAGCCATCACCTCCATAACTGCTGGTGGTGGTGGACAAACCAAATTCAATGTTATTGTATACAAGCATTGAAACGTCCACGCTAAACTAAACCTACATGTAATTTTTTTTAAATATTAAGAAAATACTTGACTTAGCAGAGTGAATTTTGTTCACAAACTTTTTTGATATTTGACTGAACTACATAGATAAAATGATCACATTGACATTAACACACCTGAGCTACATTATCTGCATTTGGTGGGCTCTGAATTTTGAGGCCAGCAAATTGGACCCAAACCACAGGTATCTACAGATGATTTGGTGACGCTGACCTCATCAGAACTCAACTAAACATGGTTGGGAACATGTTTGTATCTCGCAGGAGACACTGGAAATCACTGGTTGCGAAAAAGAAAACTGACTACTGCTGCTTCCACGACCTGAATATATATATATAGATATATAGATAGATACAGATAGATATAGATATAGATATAGATATAGATACAGATATAGATATATAGATATATAGATATATAGATATATAGATATATATATACAATTCTAGATTATATATTCTATATATATAATTCTAGATTTTATATTACACACACACACACACACACATATATAAGTATACTTATAAATAAGTATATTGCACGATTATATAAAGGGCACGAATTATTGCCACGTTGTGGTAATAATCCTTCTACCATGGCTGGATCAGTGGGGGGGGGGGGGGGGGGCCCCCCGCGGCCGAGTCGGGGGGGGGGGGGGGGTGTCGCTCGCGACCTGGGCGATCAGGAAACAAACCGGATGAATAATACACCGTGTCGACGGTCACATGTCGTGCAGCGGACTCCTGAATGATGTAAAGCCTTTTACATCATCAGACCTGCCCGCCCCTCTCTCCCTCCCGCCCCGCCCCGCCCCCCGCCGATGCCCGGAGATGCTGCTGCTGATGATGCTGGCGACCGACTGCAGCATCCGACACCGGGCATCCTCTGATCCCGCCGCGACACAGTGAGTGTTTTTCCGACACTTTTCTCTCCCTCTCATCCCTCTCTCATATCACCCGTCAACTCGATCGCGCATCGCTCCCCTTCCTCGCCCTCCACCACTCCCCCCACCTTCTCATCCTCCCTTTATTGTTGTCTTCCTTTGTGCAGGTTCTTTTTTTTCTCTCGCATGTGCGGTGGCGCATAACACGGTGTCCTCGTGCGCACGCGGACGGGAAACGGTGCGTCCCCGCATATGTGTGTGTGTGTGTGTGTGTGCGCGCGCGCGCGCGCACTTTATCGGCCCGAGTGTGTGCGTGAGAAAGAGAAGGGAAGAGAGAGTTTAGGGCGGGTGTCGCTTCTCCCACCGGACTAGAGCTGCAGCAGACTCCGTTTGGACAGGAGCACAGAGACAGAGGGGGACAGAGGGGCGGCTGGGACACTGGGACAGAAAGAGGGTGGGACGCTGGATGAAGTGGTATATTTTGCCAAAGAGAAAGAAAAGAGAAAGAGGGAGGAGAGAGACACAGATGCCATGGTGAGTTTAGCTGTTGTCCGTCCTTATTGTTACCTATGAACCATACTAGTGTGGTATAGAACTACAATGGCTGGATCTGTACCTTATCAAGATTATACTCATCAATCAATCAATCAATCAATCAATCAATCAATCAATCAATCAATCAATCAATCAATCAATCAATCAATCTATCTATCTATCTATCTATCTATCTATCTATCTATCTATCTATCTATCTATCTATCTATCTATTTGTGTAAGTATATGTATGTATGTCTGTGAGGACAAGAGCACTCAGACACTGAAAGCCTCAAGCTGTGCAACTGGGCTAATCCCTAATGACATGGCCAGATCTCTCTCTCTCTCTTCTCTCTCTCTCTCTGCCATCAGGTCTTTTTCCTTTCCTCCTTAATTCATTTTTCTCTCATCCTGCTCATACTCAGTCGCGTTGACGTGCTGTCCGTGGTGCTGAAAACAGTCATCAGCAGATTCCCTGCTAACACGCCAATGCTCGATGGCCCTGTCAGCGCTCAACAGGTGCCCTGTTATTCACTAGTAAAGGCAGATAAAGAGCACTGGTTTTGTTTTTATAAGGCACTTGTGTTCAAATGTTACAGCAGTGGACAACTGATTGGAAACTGTACATCTACCTTCAGAAAGTGGTTAACTTGACTTGTCATTATAGAATTGTTGATAAGATTAAATGGCAACAAAAAGAAGAAACATTTTTTAAAAAACCCATAAGAAACAGGAGATTACATAACTGACCAATTTAGCAACTGCAGCTTGTCTTGCTGCATATCCCTCACACACCCACTCACACAGCCCTAAGATATGCTGGTCTCAAATCAGAGGGCACAGAGTCACGTGTTGGGTCACGTCACTGGGGCCTAAAGGCAGTTCAGTTGTGACTATGGGTGAAAATAGCATAATCATTTTTAATCCTTATAAAAGGCTAAACACAAATATGAGTAGAGGATTGTTTAATGAGTATGGAAACAGTACTCTCTGTCAGACAGCAATGTTTATTTTAATTATTATACATTTCAAAAGGAGCACTAAACTGAGTATTTGTAAAAGAATGAATTTACTAGGTCTTTTTTCAGTAAATAGTAAATAGTGAGCTCAGAATACAGAGAGTAACCATGTAACTCCAAGGGCTATGAAATGCTTTTGATGCTTTTGAGGCAAATCCTTATGAGAGAGTATTTATCAGAGGAGAAAATCTTTATGTGTTTGTTGGGGGGATGTTCATAAGATTTTTAATGGCAGACAAATGCTTTACATTTAGTGATGATGTGGTTAACTGAGTGCAAGTCATGCATCAGAAACACACACACACACAAGCCTTTATATTTATGAATGGCTGGCTGGCCCCCACCCCTTTTTTCATCAGATACGCTCAGTACTGACGTCAGTGAACCTGTTTGTGCATAAAAGCTAATACAATCAAAAGCACACATTGCAACCTTTGTCTCTGTCAGCAACACAAATGCGTAACCAACTCTGGTTATAGGTTCAGCGGGCACTTAAGTAAGAGAAAACAGAGGGAGAGACTAGAGAACAGGCCTACAGAAAGAAAATGAAGGGATGGCGTGTTGAGGGGAGCAGCCTTAATCACTTTCAACATGATGTTATCCAATCTCGTATACATTTCTGACACTGTTTGCTTACCAGTGCTTATCAGTAATTTAAAAAATACAGAAAGTGGCCACTGTCTTAAAGAAAATACTAATGCAGCAGACAGATGCATTACATTGCAGTGAGACTACAGATGATCATGTTAATTGACAACGTACCGTATGTTTTGCCTCAAATTTCATCTGTCATAGTCCTCGCTGTATAGACTGCTCTGCAGCTTTGAGAGGCAAAAGGAAACAAAGCCAATATTAGCATCTTGACATTCTCCAGGAGGACATAGCAATACATCGTAGGATGTACCTATCGGACATGCACTTTTCAGCATGATGTATTATATTTTGTCAGGGCAGCAAACAACATCTGTTTCTACAAAATGCAATCAGCATCTGCAATCAGTCACACAGGAGCCAACAAACCTCCTGTGAACAGACATCAGCAGTAAATAAACAAATTAGATGTCATTTCCTTATTGGCATTTTCTGTTATTAATCAGCACAAAATGCTCATTGTGCAAAATCTATGGCTTTGTTTACTATTGACTATTGTTGCAAAAGATCTCTGCATTCGTACAGGGAATCCATATATTACAGATGAAGTTATACACAGTAGAAAACGCTCCCAAATACAACAGGAGGACAGTGCTGTACACAACAAGTGGGCAAATCAGATCAATTGAGACAAAAGTGTGGGTGAATTTGTGCTTTGGCTTTATTAAAGCAATCAATACCACAGAGAGAGAGTTGTCACTGGCATGGCTTGTTAGCTAAGGAGCTGGAGGTAGTGCTTTTATTTGTCTGGGGCCAGACTCATTGTGCTTCGGGCTTCAGGCTGCCTCTGTGATTTAGTGGGGCATGCTAGAAGCGGACATGTCAGGCCAAACCGTAAATAAACCGCAGGCTGGCTAACAGGTCATGCAGAATTTATCTGTAACCTGGAATCAGAACCCACAGTTTCTACATTAGAAACTGTTCACCAACAGACAACAATAACCCCGACTGATTGGTAAGCTAGAAAATGAACAGGGTCAGTCAGTAAATTGGTAAACAGATAAAGTGAAGCCGAGGGACATTGTTATATTGGTAATATTGGTCATGAGTAATTTAATTACACCATAGCTTATACTGTATTAATTTATTGTTAGCTGTATGGCTTAATCTTTTCACCCAATAGTCAATCTCATCATTTATCATGGTGGAGTGAAATCTGCTGTTTAAAATAAACAGCAGATGAGCACACATGGATAAGAGACAAAAATTTAATTAGTGCATGTGAATTAAAAAAAACATGGCTGGCTTAGAAACTCCAGTGGAATTAATTATCAAAGGGCAGCACAACAGTATGAGGAAGTGTGTGTCTTTTACTGCCCATGATCACATTAATGTGTTTTATTTTTTCTAAATGTGTTTTTTGCAATATAGTTAATAGTTTGGCACCAGTGAATCAGTGAATCAATCAAACAAAATGAAAAAAACATCAGGAAACTATTCGGCAGCCTGTTCAGTGAAACTGATGGAAACATCACAGTTATTATTTAAAAATCAGTCTCTGGACAATTCAGACGGACAGGGATAGTTGAAGTGTAACCGATGAGCAAAATGAGTCAGGCTGGCAGGCGGCTATTTCTCCATTGTGTCAAATGAGAAGTCTGTCAGATAGCGATACTGTAGCCAGCCAGGCGAGGCATCGAATCAGCCAGGACGTCACCAAAGTCGGTGAAGCAGAAGTAAATGAAATTTGGTACTCGGCATCACCATGTCATAACCAGCATAGTATAACTGCTGATATCTGTATGATTCTTCCACTGGGTGAAGTATTGATAGATTTGTTTTTTAAGTTGTCCTTAGGGTAAAGAAAACTGCATTGAATCAATGACTAGTTTCTGACCGACGATAACATCTGAATAACATCTAAAATCTAATCTGTTCTGTATAGTACCAGACCACATTTAACAATAGGACTTTAGAAATTGAAGACGCGATTAAACAGACATTGTTATACAGTGATCAATGGTAATTGGTTAAGAGATGAGACTGCAGACTGCATGGTGCTCAGTGCAGTCCATAAAGGCTGGCCTCATAAATCTCAAGTCCACTATACAAACAACCATCAACGCCCACATTCAAATCTACAGGCAGGTTTGACTCATCGGTCGAATGAACCTTGCAGGTGTTCCCCAAGAGCACACAAGCTGGATTCAGGCAGATCGATTGCTTGAGAGATGGTGGAACCATGAGGGAATTAAAAAAGTTCACAAAGTTAAACTTATTTCTGTGACACTTTAACCCACAGCTCTGTGAATACGCTTTGAGAAAGGGGGGCCGGGCCATTTGCCAGGTTTAACGGACCAAAAACGTGCAATGCGGTTGCCAGGTTGGTTTGGAGTAAATAAGAAGGGCTCTCAGCTCTATGAAGCAATTGCAGCTCTTACTGGGAAGAGAATGAAAGCTCAATCAGGTTATTCAACCTGTAATTAAGACATGGGCAGGGACGGAGACTGAGACGGGCTTAGTCATAGCTGATTAGACACAAGGATGGATGTCCTGACAGCCGTCTCATCTGGAGAGGAAACCCACTACTGCTGAGATGCCAGAGGTGGTGATGAGGGCGATAACGACAGGGATTCAACTATTGATCGTTAAACAGCAGCAGATAGTGTGTGCTTGTTTAGTGCAGTAATATTGAAGAGGGGTTTTATTTCAAATTGTTGACGACCCAACTCGTGTCGATGTGAAGGAGGGGCAGCTATAAACACAGCAGCAGTGTATTGCTTACACACTGGGAAGAGACAGCAGTTTCTCCAAACTCTCTCATTACTACAGCCGTGTTTTTATCTGATCATGCTGCTGTGTTCACATCAGCACTGTTATTTCTATCTATCTATCTATCTATCTATCTATCTATCTATCTATCTATCTATCTATCTATCTATCTATCTATCTATCTATCTATCTATCTATCTATCTATTATGAGAGAAAATCAATCCCAATAGAGTCATCATCAATGGAGTATTCACTATAACTTTATTTCCTTATGTTCTGATTGTTTACATTATAGGACACAGTATCATGATAGAGATACAGTATGCTGCTGAATTAAGCAGAGGCACATTTCTGTGTAGCTTTGGGAAAAATCACTAATAAACTCACATTTAATCCTCTGCCATCACAAATTGATTCAGAAACATAATGGGCTATTTCTGGGCCTCTACTCTTGTGAATGTGCCCAACCAAATCATTGGGTGATAAAATCATTGTCTGAACAAAACTGAATGTGTTTTTTTTTTTTCATTAAAAAAAAAACAAGAATCATTCTTTTGTAATTCAAGCATGTCACGGCTCCCTGGTTGTGGAGAAGTAATGAGGATGAACTGCAGCTGTGCAAGAATCACCCCCCGAAACTAAGCGTTTGCTCTACGATGTACCTGTTTTATCATATCTCTTATCATGCATTTTTTGAACCATCCCTCTAAAACCAAGCTGTACAACCTGATTTTACCACACTATAATCACAACACATATGATTATGCCCAACAATCTCAACCACATGCGAACTAAATTACTGATTGTTACAAATTGTGCAGTGACAATGGCAGTCATTATTTGAGTGTCTAGTAGGAAGCAGTGTTAGCGTGCTGAACTGTATGCGAATGTCTGTTTGTTCAGTAACTCGTGCTCGTTGTGCAAAGTGGACAGTTGGCGAATGTTAGTTCACCGCTGTTGTGAGAGAGAAAAGCGGTGGACTGGGCATCAAATCTCTCTTTTTAAAAGCATCTATTACGCCATTACTCAAATGACATCAGAGACGTGGCTGAAAAGCTGGAACAGTATACGATAAAGGCTATACAGCTCGAAAGTGTTCCGTCATTGTTGAGGCATAATGGATAATTGTTCAATCATTCTTCAAATGTTAATTGCTGCGCTGACTGCATACTTTTGTATTCAGCAACATGTTTATTCTGTTCACATTTGAGTGCACACACATTTCTAACATCATTCTAAGAGACAAAGCCGTGTCAGTTTGCTGATTTACTACAGCGCTGAGGTGAGGTCATGTTTTCTAAACACATAGAAACATTTTTAATGGCCTTTCTACAGGATAATAATACAAAGTTGTGGGGAATTTTTCCATACTATTTACATAAAATAAAAGCAACAGTAACATAATGAATAATTACTAGAAAAGGTTGAGCATTAACTCTTTCCTGTATAATGTTACATACAAAATGTACTGAGTATCAATAGCATCAAAAGAACTACGGTCCCCCCATGAGTTTCTACTACTACATAATATTTATATTTTATGATCTTTATCTGCAAAGTTACTTTCTAACGATACGAGCATAAAACTCTAAATTACAATCCTTATGATTCAATTCTACATACTGTATACAGATCTGCAATGTAAATAATGTGATAACTGAATATAGGTCATATAATAAACAGTACTGTAGAATTATATAATACTCTTACTTCTATATATTGATATATTTAGTTTTTTCTGAGATGTCTAGTGTTTTTATTGCTTTTTTATTATCTGTTTAATACGCACTGTGGCTGCTGTAACGCTGAAATTTCCCCAATGTGGGACGAATAAAGGAATAACTTATCTTATCTTATCTTACTTAGCGACTTGTGGTGGTACAGCTGGTTGTAAGGTGAAATAATGACAGCTCTGTTTTGGACTTTTATTTCCTTAAAAAAATGATTGGAGAAGACAAAGAGAAATGATATGAATGTGTGTATCTGATTACACAGATTACGTTTAATTCCTTCTGCAAACAAGAGAGAATTATTTTGTGTCCATTGCCATCGCTCATGAGCCTGGCTACTATAGCAACAGGGCTACAGGGAAAGGACTGCTAATTAGCATCTTCCTTATTCATGTGCACCTTATTTGCAGGAGCATGTGAAACACACTGTCTCGGTATATGCACCCAAAATAAATCCTGTGTCAGACAAATCATAGAAAGAAATATATTGTGAAAAGGTGCAAAAATAAATCATCTCACCTCTGTGTTTCAGACTGTTCTCTCTCTCACCATGTGGAGAAGAACTGAAATGGCCTTCCAGTGAACCAGGATTGGAAACAGGTGGCAACATCTTCCTCCATCACTTGGACTTGGAATAATCCTTCTTCCCTTTTTCTCTACACAACTGCCGGCAAAAGAAACCTGTGAAAAGAACAAAAGTAAATCTGTCAGAGAATCAGTATCTTCCTACTCTCTTTTGACTGCTTTACTCTGACCCCTGACCTTTAGCTCTCAGTATGAGCGGTCTGGCAGGAAAACTGGACCCACGCAGGATACAATGGGGCTCGACGTGGAACACCTTTGCTTCCCGTGTCCTGAGGACCAAACCTGTGGAGTCCATGTTGGATTCAGCCATGTCAGGCACTGGCTCCCACGGGACCAGACTGGCCCGGGTGCTGTCGACAGTGGACCTGGTGTCACTGGGTGTGGGCAGCTGTGTCGGGACAGGGATGTATGTGGTTTCAGGGCTGGTCGCCAAGGAGATGGCCGGCCCGGGGGTCATCGTGTCCTTCATTATTGCCGCTGTGGCCTCCATACTGTCAGGTGAGACTGGAACAAATGCATATAGACATAAATTTACTTTCACATGCAAACACACTAGACCAGCTATACCATATTATATGCCGCTGGACAGAGCTTACTGCCATATCACAATTACACTGATATGATTAATGTGATGGGCCTTTTAATAACGATGCAATTATTACAAGGTCAAAGACATTGTACGGACAAAGCTCTAATATGAGAGGCACTCAAGGGAGATCTTACCACTAAACTTAATGTTTCTATCAATATCTTAAGCTCAGCCTTTCACTTGGAGGATAATGCAGTCAAGTTACTGATATATGTGTGTCTATGTCTATCTATCTATATACGTATGTCAATCTATATATGTATATCTATCTATGTACGTATATCTATCTATCTATCAATATATGGTCTCTCTTTTACACCACAGGAGTGTGTTATGCGGAGTTTGGCGTGCGCGTGCCGAAGACCACAGGTTCGGCCTACACATACAGCTATGTGACCGTGGGCGAGTGCGTGGCGTTTTTCATTGGCTGGAACTTAATTCTGGAATATCTGATCGGCACGGCAGCGGGGGCGTCGGCTCTCAGCAGCATGGCCGATTCACTAGCCAATCACAGCATCAGCAACTTTATGATTTCACATGTCGGGACGCTAAATGGTTTGGGTGAGTGGAATGAAGGATCTTAATCAATATCAAATTTCGATAAACGTCAGCTCTGCTGTTACGGCTGTAGTTAATTAAATACTTCCTACTGACATGGAACTATATTTTGCTGGGTTTAGTGACAGTTGACCCAGAGGAGTAGACTTAATAAATCACATCTTCGCTGTCAAATCAGTCTTTTTTGCAGAACTCCTGCTTGTCCCTTAGACCATAATTACTCTGTCAACAGAAGCGAAACATCATCTGTACCACAGAAGAGATGTTTTATGACACTGGCAACATGGACTTTATTTGAGTAGCACCATCTGGGAAACCGTTCAACCCACACACAGTTTTCCTTCAGGGAGATTCCAGATGATGTTTTACTGATTATCTTGGAAATCATGTTCCTATGGAAAGTGACATCTTGAATTCCTGAAGGATTCACGCAACACAATTTTCCACATCATAAACTGGAACATGAGGGGAGTGCATTCTAATCTGATGTAATTCTATATCTGACCTGTTTGCCAAGCATGGTCCTATCTGGATAATACTGCCCGAACAGGCTCTTCCTGTTGGACGCCGACAAAGAAGTGGTAATGGTCACATGACATACAGCGAGTCCAGCTGTTCCACACCATAATGGAAATGAATGTTTCCTCTACCTACTGAAAATAAAACTTCTGTTTCACCACACCCATAAAGCTGAAAATACACCAGTCCCATCCCAAACACACACTGAGTACCATACTGTTATTGCGTAACATACTATATATTTTTGTTGAATTTATATATAAATATTTATATTAATAAAATGTTTTTATTTATAAAAATATGCTCAGAATTTGAAGTATAATTTAGAGAATGTAGAATATGAGAGAGAAGACAAATTGAATACCTGTTCCAGCAATCAAAATGCCTAATTGTTTTCAAAATTCTTTATCATCCAAAAAAAGCTAAATATGTTTATGTTTCCTCTTTAGGGAAAGGGGAGCAGTCGTACCCTGACCTGCTGGCACTGCTTATAGCCCTGCTGGTGACGGTGATAGTGGCTTTGGGAGTGAAAAACTCTGTGGGCTTCAACAACGTGCTGAACGTCATCAACCTCATAGTGTGGGTGTTCATGATGATCGCCGGGCTGTTCTTTGTCAGTGGGGAGAACTGGGATGAGGGGAGATTCCTGCCTTTTGGCTGGTCTGGGGTAGGCACATACATTCCAAAACACATCCACACGTTGAAATAAAGATTGACAAACAAGTGCAGGAGGAGGATTATATTTTTTATACATCATTCCACTTGTTTTTTTTTTTCATTTTCCAGGTGATGCAGGGAGCAGCCACCTGTTTCTATGCCTTCATCGGATTTGACATTATTGCTACAACAGGAGAAGAGGCCAAGAGTCCCAACACTTCCATCCCCTACGCCATCACCGCCTCGCTCATCACTTGCCTCACTGCCTATGTCTCTGTAAGTTACACTGATGCCAGTGGTTCCAAATGACATATTTTCAAAAAAAAAAGGTCCTGCCGCTTTATTGTTATTCCTCATGTTCACAACTTCAGCTTAACAAGTTATCGGAATAACTTTTGAATGAAGGCTTGGAAGTGTTATTCCAAAGTATGACAGACAGGTGGAAGGATCAAAAATTGATATGCCCCCCACCACCACCCTGCCGCACTCCAAAGTGCGAGCGTGCATTTCATTTGGGATCTTTGCGTATTCACCTCGCACTGCCTACCAAACTTCAAACTGACATATGGATGCTTGTTGCTATGGGTACCATGCAACGTCAGCCTATCAGGAAAGAGAATTTTAAAGCATCGCCCAGGGGGAAAGACAGCATCGACTTCAGAACCTGGTCTCTCTTTCTGTCACATCTGTTCTTCCATATCTCCCCGCCTTTCTTTATCTCCATATTTATTTGACTGACCTCACTCATCTGGATTCTCGTTCGCTGGGGCGCCCGCACTTTTTCGGCATGTGAGCTACTTGGAAAATTACCAGGTCAAAATGATCCACCTGCACTAAAAATATCCTAAATATACACTACTCACAAAAAGTAAGGGATACTTTGATTTCGGAATGATTGTTCTATTTAGCTTTTGTCTCAAGAAAGTGCTTGATATTACATTACCATTGCATGCATGTACTAAAATCCCCTAATTTCATGATATAATATCACTGTAGCATGAACTTTTTACATTTTCCATAAATTTCACCCGAAAGCCAAATATCCCTAACTTTTTGTGAGTAGTATATATTTATTTATTCATATATTTCCAGAGTACACAATGTATGTTGACGTACACTGCAAACCTGAATGAACCCTTATGGCACAATGCAGTTCAACACACTAAATTAGTATTTGGACTTATAAATTATAAATAATGGAGTGAAGGAGGTGCCACATTTCGTATAAGTCTCCTAAGTCTCCTCTGTGCGCGCGCACCGTCAAGTCGCGCACGTGCCTGAGACGCGACGTTCCGGAAGTTCCCGAGTGCGCGCATGCGTGATGACGTGTACGTTACAACCCGGAATGATGGCATCGCAGTTGAACACTTATACACAGCAACATTTTGCACACTTGACTGAATGTTGTGTCGGATGTGTTATAGTTATATCTGAACATGTTAAACCAGTGTTGTGTTACAATAGTATTGCGGCCACTCGGCTCTGCCCGAAACAAAGTGTTGTTTACCTCCCAGTAACACAGTTCATATATTAGTTCATTATTGACTAACAGTGATTAAATAGTGCTCTGTGCGTTGCAGTTTGAGGTAAATGTGTTAAACAGTGAGCCAGAAAGCCTGTGCTAGTGCACTAATTCAGCAAACGTTTGTGTATAAACAAACACTCACCAAACCAGTGTTTTGCCTGCTCCTGTGTGTTCACCCAAAAGAGTCCCCCTGGCTACAAACACCTACTTAAGGTTCCCAGAGGAAAGAAGTCAGAAATATATTTTATATTTGTTCTAATTATGTTTGTAGATTGATTGATTTATGAACTGCATCTAATGTTGTTGATTTTAGAGAAAAAAAAACACTATATAAAATAACATGTAACCAGTATTTGGTGTGGTATTACACCTGGATTCGTTTTGTCCATTTAAACTTAGTGACACACAGTCGGCCATCAGGTCTCTGAGGAGAAGCTGATCTGTATCCTCCTGCCAGGGTTAGTCTTTTTATTAGTGCGCTCGCTTTCTGTCATCTGTTCAAGCAAATCCCTCCTTTGCAGCACAGTGTTTGCGACAGATGGCCCCGCATGATTTCACACACGTCACACATGAGGATCAAACGCACACACGCTCATAAAACATGCAAATGTCAGGTTCTGAGAATGTAACTTGACATTTATCCATATTGAAATGTTTTTTTTTGGAATAATAGCATTGAAAACACAAAACTCTTTAAATGATAATACATCTTTATGACAAATAGATAATTCTCTCTGGGTTTGTATTGAATCCTCGTCTCTCCAGGTCTCTGTCATCCTCACTCTGATGGTACCCTACAATGAGATCGACGCAGACGCCCCGCTCATGGAGATGTTTGCCATGCACGGCTGTATGTTCGCAAAGTACATCGTCGCGGTCGGCTCCATTGCCGGTCTCACCGTCTCATTGCTCGGGTCCCTGTTCCCCATGCCAAGGGTCATCTACGCCATGGCAGGGGACGGCCTGCTGTTTAAGTCAGTGCCATTCTTCACTGTTTTTTTACTCACTATATTAATCTCGGTGATGCATGACGGTGTGTCAGTCTAATCATTGTGTTCGTTTAGGTTCTTGGCACACGTGTCTTCCTACACAGAGACCCCTGCTGTTGCCTGTGTGGTGTCGGGCTTTCTTGCCGCCCTGTTGTCCCTCCTGGTCAGCCTCAGAGACCTCATCGAGATGATGTCCATAGGAACCCTGCTGGCCTATACCCTGGTTAGTGGTGCATAATGATGGCTCGCACATATGTAAAGACCATATATATATATATATATACACACACACACACACACGCACACACACACACACA
>JAFBJQ010000419.1:27257-40066 GCA_016785345.1 Trinectes maculatus
CACACACACACACACACACACACACACACACACACACACATATATATATATGTGTGTGTGCATTATAGAGATTTATTTCCCCCTCGGTCGCAGGTGAGTCTCTGCGTGCTCCTGTTGCGTTACCAACCTGAGGGCGACATCCACGGCTTTGTGAACTTCCTCTCTGAGGAGCAGAACAGCAAGCGGAAGGAAGGGGTCCTGGCCGAGTGCGAGAAAGACGCCTGCTCACCTACCAGCGAGGCCGATGAGTATGGGGGCCCGCCCACTAACACCTGTGGGGCCAAAAACCTGCCGTCGCTGGGTGACAACGAGATGCTGATCGGCAAACCTGATAAAAACGCCTACACTGCCAGTCACCCAAACTATGGCACGGTGGACATGACCACTGGCATCGAAGCGGAGGAATCGGAGGGTGGGATGACCCGGCGGCTGAAGAAACTGATTGGACCTCGCTACTACACCTTGAGGATCAGATTGGGCCTCCCGGGAAAGATGGACAGGCCGACTCCAGCCACTGGGAAAACTGTCACCGTGTGTGTGCTGCTGCTCTTCATCTTCCTCTTTGCGTTTTGCTCCTTCATCATTTTTGGTGAGAGCACATCGACAGATAATCACACACAGCGATTCACTGTAACGTGTGGCCACAGATGAAATCTGAATGAATTCCTCTCCCTGTAGGAGCGAGCTACATCGGGGAGGGTCAGTGGTGGGCTTTGCTGCTATTGATCTGTCTCATCATCATCATCGCGCTGCTCGTCGTCATCATCCTCCAGCAACCGGAGAATCCCAAGCGGCTGCCCTACATGGCTCCCTGTGTGCCCTTTGTACCAGCCTCAGCCATGCTGGTCAACATTTACCTCATGCTCAAACTCTCCGCCATCACCTGGATACGGTTTTCGATCTGGTGCTTCGTTGGTAAGTGACGGCTTCGCCATATAATAGTTTGGTGTCATTGATTGCCACATCATAACACAGGGTTCACAAACTCTCTGACACAGTGGACAGATGCGGCACGGGGCCACGTGATGACTCAGCTCTGATCTTAAACAACGCAGCGATACATTTCATTACTTTTGAAAATGACTCATTTCGCGTTGGCTCAGTGAGCCGGGTAAAACGAAACATGTCTCACTCTCTCTCGCTTTGTTTGTTTTATTATGGAAGAACACGAAGTCTCGTTCCACTTTGATTTCCTGCTTTTGTCGTATCTATCTGCACATCTGTGTTTGTCTACGTGTGTCTGTGATTGTGCACGTGTGTGTTTGTGTGTGTGTGTGTATCATGTTCACATCTCTTTTTTTTACTGTTTATATAAAGTCAGTTATAATCAGTTATAATCCCACGTCTGTGTGGTTTTTCTTGCTGTGTCAGTAATATTGTTATGTCACCTCTGACTCACAGTTGAGCTTCTCGCCTTTGAAATTTGCATTCGAGCTGTGGAAAAACCACGCAACATGCTGCTGTTGCGCTTATGCAAGTGTGTTATTGCGCGTGTCCCTCCAGGTGTGCTCATCTACTTCGGCTACGGCATGTGGAACAGCACGCTGGAGATCACGGCCCGAGAGAACGAGGTGCACGCCTCCACCTACCAGCGGTACAACCAAGGTGTGGATGAAGGCTTCTGCGGCTTCGAGGACGATTTCTACCCACCCACCACTGACCCCTGGGGTGCGCCTGAGGGAGGATCTGGGCTCACTCCGCCCCCTCAGGCGAAACCTGAAAGTGAAGGGATCTCATCAAAAGGTGGTGGCAGGACCGTTGGGGATCACGGCCTCGATGAGGAGGATCCCATGGATTTCTGAAGGGGCCGACTCCGTCTTACCCTGAATGTACTGCCTTGTCTGCTGCTTGGGGGGAGGGGGAGTGAACAGTTGTGTGTGTGCATGAATGATTGTTTGTTTGTGTGTGTGTCCGTGTGTGCGCACATGGCTGCATGCGTGCGTACTTGTTTGTGTCCAACCCTTGGGCTCGACTGTTATTCAGCAGTGGAATGGCTTTTCTTTCACCTTAGCTCCACCGCGCTCGCTGCTCGCTTTTCCCGGCTCCTGCACAAAATGTGGACGAGTGTCAAGGTCACGAGTGTCTCATCGCGGTCACTTGTTATTCACTCACCAGTGTCCGCGTCCCACACCGGGGGAAGTGCAGACATAGCAAGAGATAAAACATGAGCCGTTTCACACTGTGTATTGAGCAAACTGTTAACTGTTCATATTGAAGAACTGACGGGATGCGGGGGAGAAGAAGGTGATGAGCGACCGCCCGATGAATCAGCAGCTCGCTTCCTGTTTCACCACAGACACGAGGAAAGATTAGACGACGTGCCAAGCGCAAGCTATTTCCCGTGTCCAGATCCGACTTTCTCATGTAAAACGTCCTCACGCGGTCCGAAAATTCACAAATGCAAAAACTGGATCTTTTAATTTTCCACTGATCCATAACATCGAGCCCGAGGGTCTGATGAGTGCACTGGGAAAAGGGTGTTGATGTTTCCTGTCACAAATAGTACTTGGACTTCTGCTTGCAATAGTGCCTTCATCTACTGTAGGTGTATGTGAGTTTCTGATCACGTCTGTTTTCTACTTTCATTTTTGCCTGTGTACGTTTGAGGACGCGTGCGCAATCAAACTCCACCGTTACGTCAAATCTCATGCCTGTGTGCGCAGATAGAAAACGCGTTCTTCCGATTATTTTGACTGTGTACGTGCGGGAATTTGTTTTTGTTCTTTTTGTTGACAACAATGAGATGACGCGTCTATGTGTGCAACACTGGACAGAGGTGAGAGGTCAAATCCCAACATGCTGCATGGTTTGTTGTTGTCAGATTGTTTTGGGTATTATTGCAAAATTACATTTTAGTTCATTCAATTCAGAAAGTTTTCCCACTAGCATTTGAATGATTATATTCATATATAAATATTTAATCATCTTTTCATTGAAAAAAAAAAATTGCAAAAGCAATTTTTTTCCCCTAAGTGAAACATATTTTATCAACGATTCCTGCGCTAGTCATTTCCTTCTTCTGCTGAATACAAATGTGTTAGAAGTCAGTTGGATTTTTTTTTTGAATATTGAGTGAACTAAAATCTAATTTCTTCTTCTTCTCTCTCCCTCATCCCGTCCTCTGCTCCTGCTCTTTGCTTCTTGCCACACGTTTTTTCATCCTCCACTTCCATTGCTCATTGCTCTTCCAGTCAGTCTCTTCATCCACTCATCAGCCACCTCGTCCTGCCCCTGACACCCATCAGGCCGTGTCAGCAGGGCGGTACCGCGGCGAGTCACGAGGGACTTAGTCTGAGTCTGGATCCACTCATCTGGATCCACCCATTCGCTTCCGTTTCCCCTCAGGATGCCTGCTATCCGTTATCAGATTTCATCAGACGCTCGTGTTGCGGCATCCTGAGGTTTTCACTCAATCAAATCATGGTCCTGTAGAGCTCAATGTGTCGGACACGTAAGCTAATGCTGCCAGGGTCGGGGGTCAGATTCCACGGATTGTGGCACACACCAAAACGCCATGCTGTTGTTACGTTATGAGAATGAGGGTGGGGGCAGGTCTTCAATAGCTGCTGCTGTCTGCCCCGCTCGTCCTCGTTTCCTACTTTCTCCTCATGCCCCCTGTTGCTGCATCTGTCCCTTCCAGGGAAGCCTTACTTGTCTAATGCACTAAAAATCAAAGGATGCCACGCTAACCCCCCCCCCCCCCCCCCCCCCCCCCCCCCCCCCCCCCCCCCCCCCCCCCCTCACCCTACCTCTACAGCTCTCACACGCCCACCCACGCTCCATACAGGCTCTGATAGGTTAGGTAAGTTAGTGTTGTGCAGGGATATTAAAGCAGACCTGAGGCATTGTACCATATTGGATGATTCTGCAGGAAGTCATATGAGACATAGTTAATCAGACACCACCATATGGTTGAAGCTCACTATTTTTTATCCCTATATATGTAAATTACCTTTGAGTAAACAAAAATGACTGGGAAATAAATTATTTAAGGAGGTGATATGGTTACAGTGTTGGGACTAACACAAACCCATGTCATTAAAACTCAGTGAAGAAACCTCAACCATATTTATTTGAATCTTTTACATCATAACTGTATTGTTGTTTTAATATGTGGAATATGTGGAAAAGTTGACATTTGAAAAGCTGACATTGTTTTTGCAGAATCATCCAACATGGACGATTCCTGCTTGCAACAAGGTCGGGGGGGAAAAAAAGACAGCACATCCTAAAACGTTTGCACAATATATCCTCACACGCTGCTGTTGATCTATTACACAGCCCAAAATACTTTGACCCACACAGATGACCTCCCAACTCAACCAAAAAAAAAACAAACAAAAAAAAAAACAGATTCAGCTGCTTTGCATTCATAGCCCAGCCAAAACAAGACAGCCAAACCCAGCAGTTACATGCCTCTGACACTGAACTGTACAGTCAACTGTCTATACTATCTGCTCTGTGTGTGTGTGTGTGTGTGTGTATGCATAAGAGTGCGTGCGTGCATGTAACGTCAGTGTGCGTATGTGTGTTTGTGGTCTACGCCAGCGCCTCGATGTGACCGTCCGGTGAACGTGCAGCATGCTGTCATGCGCGAGGCCCAAGCTGTAAATGTCGTACTTGCATGTGGTGACTGATGGCGACGAGACATTATAGAAAACCAAACCAAACCAAACGCAGGCTTGGTTCTTATACCTGGGCCATGCGGGCCCCTGAGCTGATGACAATATTAAACACCTTCACTTCAAAATAAAAAAATAAAAAAAATGTTTCTGATCATTTGATCGTTTGATGATTTACAGCTAGAGATTATGATCAATAAGAAATGAATTCCAGGAGCTAAAGGAGAATAATAGTCTCAGCCAGGTATGGGAAGCAGGGCTTCTTTTGGATCGGGATTAGAACATGTAGCAAACACTCAGATGTGGGAAACACTTCTCTTTCTCACATCTTCCCTAAGCCAATTACAGTATACTTCCTGTTTATCCCTTTTATCAACCACGACCTCTGCAAGCCAAAGTCCACAATTATTGTTTACTTTTTACACACAAGTGACTGTAGTTTCTTTAGAGACACACAACAAGAGTTAATGGTTTTTCTTGCTGCAGTTTATCAGAAGAAAGCAGACTCTTTTTTTTTTTCCTCCACAGCGACAAAGTGCAATGATCAAATCCTAGTTTCTAAGTATTCCATTGGAAGACTGAGAGTATTAGTCCGGACTCCAGCGATAACAACAGATGTGTTCATCAAGCACCAATATGACACAGTGAAGTACAACAGTGAAAAAAAAAAGGTAGTGGTGGGTGGGTGGGTGGGGGGTGACTTTAAAAGCAAAGTATTTTTCTACAGCTGTTTCCGATCCACAGACCCTCCTGGGGTAGGTGTGCACAAAAGAACAGGGTGGGGTGAGTCGGCCTTCACGTTCTGTTTTTGTTCGGTCACGAGGAGGCCTGGGAGAAATCGCTAAAAATATATTTTTACCAGCTGTAGACTCTCTAGGAAGATGCAGCTGATTTCTAAACCCTTCTTGTTTCCTTTGACGGACTTTTCAAGTGGGTTCTCGAGATTCAACACAGGACTGTAGAAGGTTTTCGGGGTAAACGTGCTACAGAAAACATGCAGAAACTATTTTAATACAACTCTAGAAGGGGTAAACTACAAACATATTCCGATGTTGCGCTTTTGAAGGCAGCCTGTTTATTTTGTCTCGGAGAAGACGTGCCATGTTCGTTCTGTGCTCTATGCTCGCTGTGGCCAAGCGTCCAGTCGGTGTCCTGCAACAACTAGATATTCGTTTTCTCTTCTGTATATTTTTGCCGCAAACCTGTACAATGTTGTTGTTTTCTGTGTTGATTTTTGGATTTTGAATGGTTTCTTCCATATGTGTGGTTGTTTTGCTCCTGGTTGTTTTTTGCTGAGTTGTTGATCTTGTTTCCAAGCGACAATGAAAGTTATTTATTGCAAATATGAAAAACAGGCTCACTCGTTTATTCAAGATGAATATGCACATATTAATGTATACGATAACCCGCTTGTATAATGCATGGCTCTATGAATACGGTAAATAATATGATTTGGAATTTAGTTTGACTCGGATGTTTGTTCCTATCCAAGATTTATAACGAAATAAGGTGCAAAAGTTGCATTGCCAAAATGCAACATCGTCTTCAGTGGTCCCTCTTCAGGAAATCACTGTGACATGCACTTCCACTGAGTTTCACAGGTGTTAATTGAGTAGTTGGCAGATGGTTGCGAGCCAGCATGATGTTTCCACCAAACTCCCAGTCAGCACATTAAGGTAAGTGAGCAATCTCCACATAGTCGCTTCATCAAAGTCTGGGCAAGCTTTTAGTTTGACTTGGCAATCACACTCCCATCGCAACACTTCCACTGTTACTATTGTTGTTTATTACTAAAGGAAATGTTTGTGTCTCGTTTAAACTCATCATATCAAAAAGAAACCGTGTTTTGATGAGAAGACATAACTTGCTCAGGTTTGAGTGGGAAATTCACTGCTCCAAAAATACTGGCACCAATCCTGCTCTTCCCAGCTACGGGGAAAAACAAACAGTGGGAAGGGAAACGTTCATGAAAGTTTTCCATGTGCTTCTGATCAGCCAGGTGGATGTACTGTTGACACGTGAGAAAAGACAATCAAATATGAAAAGACCTGGATATCAGGGAGTAATGGGAATTGTCCATTAGGTGTTTAAAAGAAAAATCTATTCTACTTACAAACTTCTCCATCAACTATTTTTGTCGCTGTTGACACACAGCAACAAGAATGTGCCAGCTTAGCTTATCATCATCACACAACCAATCCCTGTCAGATACACAGCACAGCTTGGTTTCCCACTAAACCTCCCACTGGTCTCTTGTGGCTGCATGCCCGGAACAGCATCGCATTTCAGGGAATACACAACAACAACAACATGACACACAGATACGCACAGACGTGCCAGGAAATTCAGACACACGGTGCACAGTGAGAGAACGATGGGTAGAAACACTGAACGCTGAGCGTGCCTGTGTGTGTTTGTGTGCATGTGTGTGTGTTTGTGAAGCTGAGACGAGGACAATGAGATGGGACGTGTGTATTGTTTTCAAAGTATCATGTTATATCTGCGATTTGACTCAGTGACGTTGATATGAACTCAGAGGCACGGTCATCCACACACTGTAAACAGTACGTATGTGAATATAGGCATTCTCTGTCTCCGTGACGACCTAAAAGTGAAGGTCAGTGAGTCATGCAGCAGATATGAGACATTACTGGAAATATGTGTGAGGAGATTGTCTCAGGGTGGAGACCAGGGCGGTTTTGGATGATTTCATCTTTATTGTAGAAAATTAAACAAAAGCACACAAAGCGAAACAATAAATAACCAGCTAATACTGCCTTTATAGGTATACGGGTTGGAAATATCAGGTTTCCCCCAAGCGAGGGATTATATCGACGTTCCGAGCACATTTGAGATATTAAACATTCAAGTCATCACATTCCTACCGAGAGAAGCTAATCTACATAAACCTGATTTATTATGCTCACTGGTGAAACTCACTCTTACCTACAGACCTGCTTTGTTTGACTACGATGTTTTATGGAAATTCATAAACCCACTGTTACTGAATTTTTTTTCACTCGCTTGTTATCCAAGCATCTGATGATCATTTCTTTTAGTAAAAGCACGTTAGTTGAAGAGAAATGTGTAAGGTAACTTTAGATTAGATGACAAAGTTAAGGACAAAAAAAATGTGTATTCTCTTACAGATTATTTTGTCAAGTCAGTGCACAGAATACGACTTTAATTCAACTTGTGAAATGCGATGTACTTGTCACTCTGCAGAAGCTATAAAGGGAAAAAAACCCACAGTGCTATGTTTTTAAATCAAGTCTATCGCTCAATACTTGTACAATATTGTCAAAGAGGGAAAAAATAAAACAATGCTAAAGCTGTCATACCCTGCTCTTATCAACAACAACAACAAAACAACAGCTCATGATTTTATATGATTTAAAAAATATATCCAACAATAAAAGCAAATCATGAAATTTCATCACTAGATGCACCTTAGAAAAACAGAAGTTATAAAAGATCGACATGTGTGTCCAGACGGCCTCAGGTGATTGTTGTGTATGGGATGAGTCCAGGCCATGGCAAACATGATGAGGCTGGAGGACGAGCTCTGCCATACAAACACAATCCACTGGTGGAAGTAGAGCTCCGACAAAAGCAGTCTTAGTGTGTCTGGGTGTGTGTGTGTGTGAAAGTGTGTGAATGTGTGTCCTTCCCTTACAGTATAGATCTGCATGTGAATATGTGTGTCTCTATATACAAAACTAGTCACACGTCCAGGTGGGATTCCGACTCTGCTCCAGCCTAGACGTTGGCGCTCTTGGCGTGATTGGTGGAGGAGGCGGCTGGCTGGTTGCCTCCTCCCTGTTTGGAGTAGTAGAAGCGGTTGTTGTCCTGGTAACGGGAGGAGGAAGACTCAGATGAGCAGCAGGTGAGGATGGAGCCACCCAGCAGGGAGGAAATGGTGCCCACCCAGCCGGTGTAGAGGGAGAAGCCAAATGACATGAGGCCATGCTCCTGGTGAGCCCCAACAGGAAACCACACTGTCGACACCATGCCGCACAATGCTGGGGAGAAAGAGACAAAATCAACTATTGTTACGTCGCGAATCTAAAATTGAACTGCTACGTAGAATACATGCACATACACATCTTGCACAGGTAGATTACACAATGACACATGGGGTGCAAAAGAAAAGTGCAAATGATATCAATATGCATACTGAAGACAGACTGATTTAATTAAAACCGGGATGCAAAATGGTGCAGCTAAAAGTACAAATTCTGAACGAGCATGACTCAGGTTAGGCTAAACCAGTGATTTCAGTTTACTGCTATAATTACCTATGTACAGAGACACATGGGAAATTTGAAGTATGACTTTCTACTATAAACTACATGCAAAACATTACGTAAACCACACGATTAAACTTCATACAGTATATATTTTTACGCTGTCAGTAACTTTGTACTGATAAAAGCATAGAAAGCTACATGTCGTCCTATATCAGCATGTGCTTTGAGTATGTGTTTATGTTCTTCATGCTGGAATGACAGAGAATGGGTAAAATAATATTTGTGAGCAGTAGGACTTAATGGTGTTTTAAAAGCTTCGCCTTGATCTACAGAAGGCGGCCAGAGCCCCCCTCCAAGACCTGGACTAATATTGAACTGCCCTGTTAGGGACGCATCTACGTTTGAACATGACGGATTTTTGCCATGTGTTGGAGTTTTGCAAACACAGAACCACAGTATGAAGTCACTTAACGATCAGTGCTTGAAAATTATGCTGCAATGGAGCGGGCAAAAACAAAACCAAAAAAAAAAAACTGCGAGGAGTGAAAGTTTCTCAACTGATGCTCCAGAGAGCACTGTAAACAAAAATAATTAAAGTTGAACTCAAACTAATTAGTGCCGACATGTTTTTTTTTTTTTTGCTGCCAGTATGGAGGCGGCGAGGGGCCGTGTGACAAGTGTTTTTTTTTAAAATTCTGCTGTAAACAAGCACAAAAATGAAAATAACCATGTTCCTCATGGAAATAGAAAACATTTACTGTTCTGGAATTTACTAATCTATTTTTGATGAATGAATGTTGGGAATAATATTGCCATGGAACAGCAGGTGAAAAAATTTCTCCGGGGGAGAGACAAGGCTGTTGGAAAATGATGTTTTTTAAGCGTTCCGGCTCACGCGGCGAGTTTCCATGTGGTTCGGGACAACAGAGGGTGTGGATTAGAGTAGGTGGACGGGAGGAATGCGAGGTCCGGGAGGGAAGGGTTCAGTGGAAAGGTGACATATATATGTGTGTGTGTGTGCGTTTAAGCGTCTGCACATGTTTGCACCCCAGGGAGGAAGACAATCCTATCCCACTTCCTCTGCTCTCAGCAGCCTGTGTGTATGTGAGGTGAGGTTAAAGGAGGTCAGAGTCGGAGAGGCTGGGATGGATATTGGTGTTTGCATGTGTGCGCAAAACAATCTTACTTGCTATTATTTACAGTTTATCCTGCCATGACCTTTGACCTCTCAAGCTTCTTACCGACTATGAGTATGAGCACTCCTCCCAAGATGGTGCGTTTGTTCTTGGAGGTCTGGGGCTCGTTGCCCAGGCTGATGCAGGGCATGGACATGAGGACCATGCCCACTGCTGGGACACCCAGGATGGAACCTGTGATCATCAGGGCCCGAGTGGTCTGGATGTAGGCTACAAAAACACAAAGAGTGTGTGTGAAGCATACAGTGCCAACGTGCATAAATATTTATGATAATGATATTTATGTTCCGATAAAAGTAAAAGAAGAGTTGAGTCATAAATTTCACTTGTGTCTCACGTTTATGGACAGCAAATATAAAAAAGACGTAGAGACAGACGTAGAGAAATGGAAACGGCAGGATGCAATAAACAATCCATAATAAATAAATAGATTCAGGTGTGTAAATACACAGCGCAGGTTGGATGTCTACCTGGCAGGTCGAGGATCTGCGTCAGGGAGATGCAGTGGTACAGTCCTGTGGAGATGACACAGTCCGCCCAGGGGCCCCGGGCTCCCAGCTCGTCCATCTTCTTACAGGTGTTCAGCCCATATTTACACACGTTCACCCAGTCGTTGGTGGCGGTGGCGATGACGATGCCCAGCCAGCCGACGCAGCTGACGAGAAAGCCACTCAGCTGGAGACACGAGTTCGCCATGACGCAAACTGACGCTTAAAGGTCACTCGTTCACTTGTTTAGAAATCAAGTGTGACTATACAATAACACAGCCCTCAGTCTAATTTGATATAGTGCACCATATATATATATATATGTATAAATTAGTCCAGTGTTTTTAGTTTTAGTAAATCCATCAGTTGTTGCAAAATTCAGAAGAATGAAACTTTGATATCAACACAGGTTTTTATAGTGGGAGGTTCAGCCAGAGGGGTGGGGGAGGGGGTGGGGGGTTGGTAGGGGGGACTTTCAGCCAATCAGAGACTTTGCAAATATGGAAAAAAAAAATGAGGAGGAAAAATCCCCCATTTGTTTTTGGTTTTCGCAACATGTGACTGAGTGGCCTTGTCAGATTGAAGACATCTGTCTGATCCGAGAGCTGTGGGGGAAGCAACATGGAATCTGGCGCCATCTACTGCTTACATTGGGGAACATGACCTCATGGGTCATTGGAGTCGCAAGGACTACTTCAGAAAATGATGAATGACAATCAAAAATAAAATTATATTCATTCATTCATTCATTCATTCATGAGTAATAAGTAATAATCTGGGCCTGCATTAAGCAACAAAAGTAAAATCCTTCATTTTACACTGCAGCATGTGGTGGACGCATATATGACACACACACATGCACGCACGCACGCACACACGTGTACATATAGTTGCACCTGTACATATATTTCCCATATGGTCTCTGTCCGAGTAATTAATCTGTCACACTGCACTGGGTAAAAACCACAAACGACCTTAAGTGTAAACGACAATTTGACCACATCGTCGTACCCTGGATAGTTTCAGCAGAGTAATATGATCAAGTGCTTCAACAATAGTTGACATTTGGAGTCATTGCACCTTACCATGACGCGTTACACATACTAAATGTTACGCTTTGACATATTTGCATTGAGGTGGTCAGAGAGCGACATGCGTCCTGTGTATCTTGCTGGAGGTTTCCCCCCTTTTTCTGTGCTCACCAACAGAGGGTGATATTGCACAGGAGTGGTCGACAGTTGTCATTCAGGCGTCAGAGGACATTCCGTCTTTATGTCCATTCTGGATGGAGTTAACCAAGTCCTCCATCACACCAGCTCACTGACATGGCAGCTGGATGGCAATCTGTTCAAAGGGGGAGACAGAGACGCGGTGAGACGCTTCGGAGTCGCACAAGGTCACAGTGTGCGATGGAGTAGTTGGCCTGCTTCATATCGCGCTTACTCACTGCTGCCGCGCGTTATCTGGTCACATTCAAGGCTACTGGTTCCCAGGTCTGTTAAAACACAACGGACATAAATCTGCTCATTTTCCCTGACGCTGCTCTGGTCAGCACATCCTGTACACCAAACCCCACTGACACGCCAGCATGGATGATGAATACCCGTTTGCCGTCACTGCAGATGGCAATTAGCCGGCGCCCGCGCTGCAGAAATGCTATTCACGTGGGTACTGTATGCGTGGCGTTCCGATAGTCATCGAAGTAGAAAATAAATGGAATATTGAAAAGTTGTTAGACTCTGTAGTAGACCAGAGTGTGCGTATGTGTGTGTAAGTGTGTTTGGGTGTGGGTAAGTGGTTTGAGTCAGTCAGCCATGTAAACAGACTGTGTTACACTTCATCTCCCCCACCGCTCAACTCTGACAGACAGACAGACAGGCCGGCAGACAGACAGACAGACAGAACGATCAATCAATGGATTGTTTGATTGATTGATTTAAGGAACAGCATCAAACAGAGAGTAGAGAGAGTCAGAAATGTTGACAAGTCCTAGTTACTACGATGATTCCCAGAGCAATCTGCCTCTGGGCCGTAAGGGAATGGGAATATTATGGTAATGAGGTGAGGATTGCAACAGTGATGCTGACAGAGAGGGATGGCGGGATTTGAGCCGCCCTGGGGAGGGAATGAGGGAGGCGGCAGAGCATGTAGATTGTGTGCGTGCGGGTGACTGGGGCATCTAAACACAGGGACAAGTTAAAAACACAACGCAGCGGAGCAGGAGGAACCAGACGCACAATGTAGCCCCCCCCC